>PVJC01033006.1:0-19618 GCA_004026665.1 Murina feae
TCCTTTGGCCCCAGAAGACCAGAAACCCAACGGCAGGACTCTAGAGTCCAGTTTAGTGCTCACATTTTACAAATAAGGAAACTGAAACCAGATGTGCTTCTGTGACCTGTCTAATGTAACAGTGAGTTCAGTGCAAAAGCTGAGAACAGAACTATAATTAGATGGTATCCATGTTCTAGAAAAGCAGTGAAGTATTATGGAAAGAGAATAAAATCTGGTGGCAGCAGACCTGGATTTTAGTCCCAGCCCCAATTCTTAACACAACATGTGGTTGGGAGTTAGTCACTGGAACTCTTTTTGCCTCAGCTTTCTCATATGTAAAATATGAATAATAATAATATCAGTCATGACTAATATAATAAAAGAGTAATATGCAAATTAACCACCACTCAGACACCTAAGCCACATCCACCAGCCAAGTCACGCCCACCACCCAATCAGAGTGACTATATGCAAATTAACCCAGCCAAGATGGTGATTAATTTGCATACACAGGCGCAGAGCAAAGACTGAAGACAGACTTGAAGGAAGCCAAGTGCTGCAGAAGGGAGCCAAGCGGCAGAGAAGGGAGGGAACGAGGCAGCAGAGAAGGGAATGAAGCCTGCCTCACTCCGGCTCAGAAAGCCCTATTCTTGCAGGAATATTCCTGCAATGGGCTTTTAGTCTTAAATATTTGCATGAGAGTTACTTAAATAATAATACACCATGCTCTGTGAATTTAATTCATCTTAACAAATATTTATTATGTGTCAATTATATGTTAAGCATTATGCTACTTGCTGAGAATACAAAAATGGTCTCAGGGAATTTAGAGTCCAAAGAGAGAAGAAGACAATAAATAATATCTAGTAATGCAAAGACAGAGGTATACAAGGAAGTAGGGTACTGAGGAAGCATGAAAGGATTTAGCTGAAGCAGAATAATAAATGTAACTTGGTTCCAGTTAATTTATCGTAAATGATGAAGCTGATCAGGTGAAAATTACACAGGCAGGTCACTCATGCCAAGGTAACAAATAAGGCAACACAGCACATCAGAATGTAAGTGTGAAACTCTACTGAATGAAATGTGTACTACCAAATTGTCCAAGAAGGAGTGGTCAGAGGTGAAACTATCAGTAAATAAGGGTCAAGTAATGGAATTGGACGTTAGCAATCCATTAATAACTTTTTTAGCAAAACAAACCTGTGGTTTGATTTATGTTTCAATTAGAATATTTTAGCTGCATTAGGAGGGACACCAACAATCTAGGAAAGAAAAGATAAAATTTTAAATTAAAGCGATACAGTAAGAATGAAAAGGAGGTGACAGATTAGAAAACTTGTATATTCAGTAAATGTTTATTATTTTTATTGCAGTATATTGTTGCCTTGATTTTTTTTTCTCTTATAAAAATGTAGTGGGTACTGATGGCTCAAAGAGCATGTTTTTCCTTGCATAGTTATTACTAGCCAGTCCTTCTCATACGATCTATTTATCTTCATGGAATATCCCCATACACTTTTTTTTGGAGGGGTTGGGCCTTGACTAGAGCCAAACATAATTGTTTCACTAATCTTTACACCAAAAGGAATGCTGAAATCAGTAAGCATTCATATTTATTTCTAAATAGTAAGCCAGAAGTGCAATATGTCAATATATCTTGGTCAACACAATAATACCAGAATTATTTCCAAGAAAGAATATTGATTTACCTTATTTTTAAGATTTATTCCAGCAACAAAATAGTATTTCTCTACTTTATGACGGCTTTTATACTTAAATTCTGTTTTAAGTGCCTAGAACAGCCAATGTCCACAACCATATAACACTGATATTATGTGACATCTGCGGGAACACAAAGAGACATGATTGTTTCCACACATACAAAAACTAATCCTCTGTGCAGACAGCTAAGTAAGATTTCTCTTATGTGCGCAGACAATCCTATGAAGATTTCTCCTGCCCAAATATATATCTCCCTGAAGCATCTGTAATGAAGCAAAGATTTAATCATGAATAATTAGTTTATTTAAGTAAACCACTCAGGCTTTTTATTAATAGAGAATAATCTCAGAAGGTATGACCGCAATAACATCTTACAAGTGTTTTCAAAACGCTATGCTGGAAGCCTATTATTCCATAACATTAAGTGAGGTTAATTATCTCTTTGGAATGGAAAAAGAATAAGTGAAGAAAGTACTTATTCATTCAAGTATCTGCCTTAATAAAGGACTAAGTATTTGGCCTTGAATTGGAAACCAAGTTCTTCTTAATGTACTTCTGTTTTTAATGATATTGACTTGTTAACTCTCAATACTTTAATAAGAATTGTTCGTACAGTTCCAGAGAATAAGTGGATGGTATTTAAAGATCTACTCTGGAGTGTTGTCTGGACAAGTTTTTCTATGGCTTCTTTGCATCCATTAGCAATAGTTCAAAAAGAGGCCAAATAGGCTTTTTGAAATAACTATTTTCTCATCACTTTTCCGCATTCCTCATAGACTAGAAGCCTTCAAGACAGTCACATAATTTCTTGGTGGTATTTGTTAGAACTACAGCGTGTACTTGGATTTGTCTAATCTGGCTCTGAGTCTGGTTCCTGTTCACTACACATTTTTTTCACATAATGTATTCATTTCTAGTTATAACTATAAAGTTACTATCATAGATAAATTCATTTAGGGGTACATATGAAGTTTAACTTATGATTATTAATAATTTGCATGACTGTTGTCATAAGTGCCAGTGAACTTCACAAACTATGCAGCTTTTAGAGAGAAAGAGATAGATACACATTTTTCAACCAAAAATTATTTGACTCAGTTATAGAGCTCCTCCAAAGTGCCAAGACACAGCTGAGTGAATAAACGTATGTTGGTGCTTGATAATCCACTAACGCTCTCAGGCACATTACAAATTAGAAAGCAGTTAAAAAGCTGTGTGGCTGGTATTTTTAAATGAGGTGACTGCATTGTTTCTACATAGGATAACATTTTGTTTTGTTTTTCCTAGGACATAAGAAGATAATTAACCACATTTCATAAGCCATACAATTTTATAAGTAATAAATAAAGCAGATACTTCATAGAAATAATTTATGAAATGCAATGCTAATCCTCTGTGTTGTTTTAAATTGGTACTTTATCTTGATTAATAGAATATTCTCATGAGGTACAACCATAACAACATCTTACAAATGTTTTCAAAATGCTTATGATTGTATAAGATATTGAGTCCTATGGATGTGTAGGAAACTCACTTTACTTAAATTAAATTTTGTTATTGTATTAAATTAAATCTACTAACCCTGTGCTTACCTTTAACAATATGGCTGGTAAGGATTCTTATGAAAGATATTACCTTTAAAAATGATAACTGTTCCCCAGATGGTGTGGCTCAATTGTTGAGCATCAACCTATGAACCAGGAGGTCACAGTTCGATTCCCTGTCAGGACACATACCCAGGTTGCAGGCTCAATACCCAGTAGGGGGCATGTAGAAGGTAGCCAATCAATGATTCTCTCTCTTATCATTGATGTTTTTTCTCTCTCCTCCCTTCCTCTCTGAAATCAATAAAAATGTATTTTTTAAAAAATGATAACTGTTGTCCTGGCTGGTGTAGCTAAGTGGTTAGAGTGCTAGCCTGTGCACCAACGGGTCGAGGATTTGATCAATTCCTGGTCAAAGTCACATACCTGGGTTTCAGGTTATATCCTTGGCCCCAGTCAGGGCACATGGAGAAGTCAATCAATCAATGTATCTGTCCCTCTCTCTCTCTCTCTCTTTCTTTCCCTCCCCTAAGAATCAATAGAAACATTGACTCTCTCTAACAATCAATGAAAAAAAAAAACCTTTGGGAGAGGATTAACAGCAACCAAAAAATGATAATTGTTGATACATATCCAATAAAGTATTAAAGCAAAATAAATAACAATTGAAATTTTACCTAAAAGCTCACTATTTCTCTGAAAATCAGAATGTTCAATATCAATTTTCCAAAGAATCAGCTCATCCAGAAATAAGCAAGTTTGTTTGTTTGTTTATTTTTTTTTAATTTTCTTAAACGGATGAAAAACTTCTGAATTATGAATCTTATATAAGGGCCATGTCACAAAGCCCTGAGCTTATTTAAATTACATTGAGCTTTTAATATATTTTCTCAACTCAAAACTCTTTGCTGCAAGTGAAAGAAAACTTGACCCAAACTGAGTTTAAAAAGTGTGTATAAAGGGGTGGTGGTGGGAGAGGTGGCATTCATTTGCTCATTAATAATTTCCATTGCCACTGTAACAAAATCCCACAAACTGGGTAACTTCAAAAAGTACAAGTTATTATCTTACAGTTATATAGGTTAGCCATTGGGAAAGGTCTCACTGGGCTAACATCAAAGTGTCATGGCTGCATTCTATTCTGGAGTCTCTAGGGAAAAATCTGTTGATCTTAAAGTTGTTTTAAAAATGAATGCATTTAAGATGGATTGTTATTTTTGTACTTACTCTTTCTAGTGCTTACTTGGAACTCATGGTGCTTTGTATTTTAATTATAGTTTCAGTAAGTTTTTATGTTTTACCTACAATGTAAAATTTAGGTTTATTTGAGGATGAGTGGTTCTACTTTTGTAATTTCCACAATACTTAGTAAAAATCTATAACAAGCGTCTGCAGTTTACCTGGAAGCAGAGAACTAAATAAAAGTTGTAGAAGTATGTCTAACACTCATGATATAAGGTAGTTGTTAATACATAAATTACATATATGAGAGTAGTGTGGAAGCTATTCTGTAAAAACCTATGAAAGACTCCTAAAGTGAGATGCCCCACTTACTATTTTTAAAGACATAACGTGCTAAACCATAAGGGATACAAAGTTTTCTTTTAACTAAGTATTGTTTTAATCTCAAATATTTGAGATAATGACTATCCATTACCCTGAGACCAATGCCTGTCTGATAAATGTGCTTATGGAGATGTCTTTACCTCTTTTCTTGCCATATTTAAGATATATTATACATTTAGCCTGGGACATGTATCAGGGAAAAAAAGGTGAAATTTAGGACAATCAGTTTTAGATTTTGACTCAACTCTTATTGGTGAAAACTAGCATAGTGCTGCATTTTTGCAATCCATCATTTAGAAGGAAAATGATAATACTACTTTACATATCTCAGTACTTTCCACTTAAAGGTCTTAAAGAGAAAAAGACAACCTGCAAATAAAAATTAATGAAACCCTCAAGTGCTCCTATGCGTTAAGTAAATATTGTTTTAGTCATTTAAATATCTGCAATCCAATGGCTTTGACAGTGTAGTGACTTACTCAAGGCAACAGACTAAAATGAAGGCAGAGTCAAACTCCAGATTAGCAGCCCGGCGGCGAGGTTTCCACTGTGTTGTTTGTTGTCAGTTACAAAGTGAGATCCACGTTACAAAAAATGGAAGACACATGTAGTTTTAATTTAAATCAAATTTATCAGGGGCTTGACTGCCTCAGCTTTTAAAGCGTCCTTCCTTGTTCTGGATTTGTTCCACAGGTTTCTAAGATTCCAAGTGACTCTACTCTCTGGCTGCCATTTGTCTTTCCTGATTTCCTGCTAACCTCTGTGGATTCTTGAAAGCATGCCTATCTCTTCCCTTGTGTCCAATACAGATTCTTCTAGTGCAAAAGAATTTACATCAAGTAGGGGAGGAATTCTTTCTTTTTTTCCTTTTTTCTTTTTCTTTTTCTTTTTGCCCTGATGCTCTCTGTGTCTGTTGCGGATGAGAGCTGCTGGGAGTTAAAATGGAGGAGTCGTCTTTCTCCTTCTTACAGCTCACGCCAATAAATATGCTTCTTCTTTTCTGTTAAATTTCCCTGCTGTGGTGTCCTGTTCTTCATCTCTGTTCTCAGGATGAACTTTCCACTACTGACATGATATACTGAGGTGTGCAGTACAGATGGGCTTAATGGAATTCCAAAACTATGCATATTTTAAAGAAAATGAGAGAATTACATATGAATATACTTGAAAGTAGACAAGATTCTGACAGGCAATAATTAGAACTTAACACAATGAAATCAAAGGGAGGAATACATATGTAACCGGAAGTACAAATCTCACTGAAATGTAAACATGACTTTAAGTAACGATGAAGGAAATGCTAGAAAATCTATATTCCTGCTGCTATCGTAATTTAATTCGTATAATCTATATCCACCTTTTTTTCTACTCAGATAAATATGTTACTAAAAATCTTATTCATGCTAATAATAACCAACGAAGACTTACAGCTTCATTAACCTCTTTTTAAACACTAGAACTTTAATCCATTTTTCAATATGTTTGATGCAACCCCTCTGGACTTTGCTGCTAAATAGATAGAAATCTCATCAGTGGCTACCAGGAAAGAGAAGGATATCAGAATTCAGAGGTCAGGAAATAAGTGGTTTAATGTGACACCAAAGCTGACGTGCATGAAAAATGGCAGAACGCAAAGCCAGTCCTCCAAGGGAGGTGGCTTAAGTTTATCCTGGCCCAGTGTCCATACTTTAAGGGCATTATAATGTGGTAGGTAGGAATTCTAAGATGTCATTTTTATAGTATGAAGACTAAGAGATGTGTGACACTGTCATCATTTAGGATAGCTCATTTGGAGCAAAAGCCAATCATGAATTATTAAGCATAGAAAGTACAGTGCTCTATACATTCCTATTTATGATTGCGTTACAAATTACCATACACTTAGCAGCTTAAAACAGCACTATTATCTCACAGTTCTTTTGGTCAGAAGTATGGGGCTGACATAACTGGATTCTCTGTTCAGTTTTCACAAGACGGAAGTCAAGTGTCATCTGGGCTGTATTCTCATTTTGGAGCTCAGGGTCCACTCGTAAGCACAGGCTGTTGGCAGATGTGAGTGCCTGGGGCTTGTAGAAGTGAGGACCAAGCTCCTGGAAATTGTGCATCATTCCTCACAGGTGGCGGTCTCAATGCCATGCCCCTACTTTTTCAAAGTTAGTGGGTGAGCATTTCTGACTTTCAATTGCTGACTTCTTGAAGGGCTCAAGTGATTAGGTCAGACAACTCCTCTTCTAAAGAACTTAAAGCCCTGACTGGTTTGGCTCAGTGGATAGAGCATTGGCCTATGGACTGAAAGGTCCCAGGTTCGATTCCTGTCAAGGGCATGTAACTTAGTTGCGGGCACATCCCCAGTAGGAGATGAGCAGGAGGCAGCTGATTCATGTTTCTCTCTCACCGATATTTCTAACTCTCTATCCCTCTCCCTTCCTCTCTGTAAAAAAAATCAATAAAATATATATTTTTAAAAAAAATAAAGAATTTAAAGTCAACTGATTATGAACTTTAATTAAATCTTCAAAATTACACTTGCCATATAACAAAACATAATCATGAGAATGATATTCCATTATTTTCATCATGGAAAATTCAAGTTACTCTTGCTGACATAAAACAAAACTCCACAATTTAAATAATTTTCTTCAATGTAGTAGCGCTCATTTCATTACTCTATAAGTAGATAAATAGACACATTAATATCATGTATCCACCAAGCAAACCCCACCTTTGGTATAGGAAAAATGCAGATAGTCCCATAATTTGGTCCTGTATAGTACTTAATCAAAGATGTCCTCATGTATATGCTTGGGTTTGGTGTTGCCTACTATGCTAAAAGTTTTCTTTTCTGTAAGCTTACTTTTGAGGAGCCCTTTGTCACATGCTTTTTGGCATGGCATTCATCAATGATTAAAAAAAGAAAAACCAAAATTTTTATTAGACATGCTATACAAGATAGAACTTCCCTACAAACGGAAGTAAACTAACTAATAAAAAATAAAGGAAAGGACATGAAAACTTAAAACTGTTTCAAACACATTTACCTGTAATGCAGTTGCTCTTGAGACACTGTTCTAGGTCCTTTGAATATCATAGTTTTACCCTAAAGCAAATGGTAAGCAATTAAAAGAGAATATATAAAGATACATTATATGCAATGAAATATAGAGATACTGGATGCCATGAAGGAGTAGAAAATGAAATATCACAGTAATCTCTTTCAATAGCTTGAAAGTACATGTTTGGTTGATCTGGGTCAGAAAAGGGGTCTTGAACCAAGTTTTGTGTCAGTGAAAATGGGGGATCCATATCAATGTTTAAGGAAGTTAGAATTAATAGAGCTTCAAAACTAAGTGATGTGTGGTGGTGGGGACAAGAATAATAGGAAATAACGTTAAATCTAAGATTTCAGTTCTTCTGTATAATTGAAAAAACACTATTATGTATTAACTAGAGGCCTAATGCATGAAAATTTGTGCACTGGCAGTGGGGGGTCCCTCAGCCAGGCCTGTGCCCTCTCACAATCCAGGAGGACCCCTTGGGGGATGTCCACCTGCTGGCTTAGGCCTGCTCTCAGGGGACCAGGCTAAAGCTGGCAGTCAGACATCCTTCTGGCAGCCTGGGAGCCCTTGGGGGATGTCCACCTGCAGCTGAGGCCCACTCCCCAGGGGATTGAGCCTAAGCTGGCAGACAGACATTCCTCTGGCAGCCCAGGAGCCCTCACAGGGAATGGGCCTATGCCACAATCAGGCAATCTTAGCACTGCCGAGGAGGTGGGAGAGGCTCCTGCCACTGCCACTGCGCTCATAGCCTTCAGCCTGGCCTGTGGCTGAGCAGAGCTCTCTCTGTGTGAGTGCACTGACCACCAGGGGGCAGCTCCTGCATCGAGTGTCTTCCACCTTATGGTCAGTGCACATCACAGTGACCGGTCTTTCCCGGTCATTCTGCAGTTAGGGTCAATTTACATATTACCCTTTTATTATATAGGATGTGAGTAAACGGATTAAGAAAGAGCCACTTTGAAGAAGTATTGAGAGGATGCAGAGTTTGGGCTAATGACTGCCCTCCTGGAAATCTTCTCAGATTCTGGAAGACAAAACTTCTCCCACTCTCCTGTGTTTCATCAGTATTATGATGGGCCTCAATCAAATCACTTATCACATGCTGCTAGGAATGATTTCTGCATAACCAGTGACATGCTACAACAGCTTTTAGGGTTTTACCAGCTTGCAAAAGTGAAATCACACATTTCTTCCCAACCCCTAGGTTAGTGATTTCAAGTTGGTGGCCTGAAACCAATCATGGTGGGAGCATTTACACCATAAATATTGGCAAATGCTTCTTATGTAACTTTCTCCTCCCCCTTCCCCCCAAGGGCTGGTTGTTAAACATCTGTCAATATATCTCTATTTGTAATTTCTTCTCAGACTACAAACTTTTCAAGGGCAAGGCCTGAGCCTTATCCATATATGTAATCTCCTTAAATGATGGGAGTGTGGCATTTAGTGGTGGCGGTGGGTGTGGTTTCATTGAACTTCCATAAAAAATGTGTGTTGACTTAACAGACAATCAGAGAAAACTGTTCAGCACACCGTTGATAAAAATGGGCTGGAGTTCATTTTTTAAAACATAACTGAGCTATGCATAAACTTGGTGATAAGTTTGAGAAAAGAAGAAAATAACACATATGCGGAATGTGTTATAAATTTGGTGCAGTTATTAAACTTAAATGCCAACATTCTAGAGAAAAAAATAAGCTTTCAACAGGAATTTATTTTGTCTTATAATAATCTGGAACTGGAGTTACAAATGTATGGCTTATGGAATCATCTAGAAAGCAGGACATGTGGGCTTTGCCTTAGCTCTACTTTTTTAAAAAAAGGGTATCATATAATGTGGATATGCCTAATAATGTAGATGCAGTTTGCCTTGGCTTTCCTCTTTAGAATCACACTATCTCCCCAGCCTTTTATGACACACCATAGGAAATAATATAAGCTTTTTATCCACACACTCAGAATACATATTGATGACTATAGAGTAATCCCACTTTAAGAGGATAAAACCCATTTTACTTTGAATAAAAGAATAAACTCCTAAAGGTGAAGTGAAGACATAGTGGGCGAGGTATAACAGCAACGGCGGCAGAGGCTTTCAATTCTCCTAAAACCTGTCTACATACAGATGGCCCCATTTTACGTTGGTTCATAAGCCTGGGCATTTCCTGGACATTCTGGAAAGTGCAAGACCCCAAGTCATGCTTGCTCTTTGTTACAACCAGTTTTGTATCCTAAAACAGCTTATCATACGGAAAATAATATCGGCCAAATATAAATTGAGCACATCCGATGCAGCAGCACGTTTTGTTCTGTACTTTGCCTTTACTTAAGTGATGTATTTTAAAGGCATAAAAAGGAAATCATATTAACAATAAATTTAACTGGTCATCTTTACTGAAGGCATATAATTATACGATGTTCTGACTGTCCCACAAAATGAAGAACATATGGTGACTAGAAATATGGTTAAATCCGAATCGGTGCCTTTCAGTGGAGCTTGGTGAAACAAATCAGGTTTCTCATCCGCTAACATCATCTGTGTGTTTCAAATCTATGTAAGTGGATTCCTGTTCAGTATTGGTGACAGCCTTTTAAAAACTTACCTAATCCCCTAAATATGCACTTTAAGAATTTTCCTGATGTTCTAGTAATAATCCAACCACTAAAATCTATTTGGAAATTTATATTATGTAATAGCATACGTTAAATTATCATAGACATGTTTGTAACAATGTTTCCCACATTAAAATTTATAAGACTTGACCCTCTTTTGAAATGTCTACATTTTTTAGTTCTATACTGATTAAATGATTAAATGTTATAGTTGTTTAATTTTGTGTTTTTAAACAGCCAAATATTTCCACGTGTTCTCTCTACACAGAGTTCTTTAGAATTAAATGTACAATCATAACTAAATTTATTACAAAAGAATAAAATGGCTGTAGTTTTTGAATAGTCACAACTGATTGATCTCTAGATCAACCAGTTTAAAGGGCTGGTTTAACTTAAATGTTGTTTTGTCTGACATTTTATTGTACAGATATTTGGTGGTCTATTTCTTAACAGGTCTGTATTTTTTAAGTCATCTTTAAGATGGAGACATTTCCAATCATTGCCTCATAATATTGTTGTAAGAATAAAAAGAGATAATGTAGGTAAATGGGGCTATAACCTATTCTCTATATTAATGGCTGTAAATTAAAAATATCCAATAGTTTTAAACTTTAATTAACTTGTAAATTAAAAAATCATAAAATATTACAAAGGTAACTAAATGCTACTGGTAATTAGCATGTACAATGTACAATGTATTTATGAAAAGCCAACCACATATTTCACTAGTATTCCTCGCTTTTTTTTAAAATAGATTCACTTAAAGTGCAAAATTTGTATAGAAAATTATCATTATAATCAGTGTTTCCTTGCACCTAGATGTTATAAAAAATACTTTCCTACCAATTAACAGAAAAATTCATTTGAAATCCAAAGCCTGATCATTGAATTCTAAAATAACAGATCCTGAAATATCAGCCTTTGGGACCTCTTATGGGCAAATATATACAAACTTACCAGCAGGTGGCAGTGTGTATATAAGTGTTTCATACTTAATTTTGCAAACTGCAGGTTACTAGCTCTTATTAACAGAGGGATGTGCATTCACTTAAAAGCTCTCTTTAGGGAGAATAAATGGTAGACTCCTAATTAATTTTTAAATCCCTTGCTATTATTTTCCTTATGACTTCAAGAAAGAAGATATTGTTGTCATTCGTGACATGCATAAAGTCTTAAATCTAATCTAGCTCCAAATTTCCAGGGAGGTGAGAGTTACTGGCTGACCTTCGCATGATTCTTCTATGCTCTGTTATTTATGATCACATAGCCGGTTTAACTATGAGGTGCTCTAGTAGACATTGTCATGGTTGATTATTTATTGAGGGTTTCTCCAGCTTGCACACATATGTATGCAGTGTTTTATGTTTTAAAAAATAAGAAAAAGGAAGGATAAAAATAGCATCAGAGATAGAGATGTAATAATGTAAATTCTTTAGGATTATTAAACAATGAAATCATATCTTTCATCACAATGGAAGAAAGTTTAAGCCTGTTGTTAAATTGATTTGGATGTAGATGCATCAGCTAAACATTTTTTTCTCTTTTATCCTGCCACTTTTAGGTTGAAACATAAGCGTAAAGATCATAGGCGGTTGATTAATCATTTCTTCCCCACTGTCCCTAGTTATGATGTGGCTATTTGCAGAGTATGTGTCAGCAGTGTGGTAATAGAAGTATCTAGACCATTCAAGGGTGGTGATTAGCAGTAACTTTAAAATTAGGGCAGTGTCAGTAGAGAAAGCATGAAGTATTTGAGGAAATAATGGTAAGGAAGTTCTTTCTATTTACATGGAACTCATGAAAGTTTCCTTTTACTTTTTCTCCTACGTAAAAGTATCACCTGTCTTGTTCTAAAGTATGAACTTGCAGTAGAAATACATGTGAATAGGGACGAAGAGAGCAACAAAAGAATATGGCACTAAAATGTATCGTTTTTAATAAAAATATTTTTTGCAACTTAGTGTCATGCGAATGGTTTGTGAATTCTTAAATCTACAGAAAACCTGATATAAAAATCATTTTGGAAAATATATAACTTCCCTACTCATTCCTTTGTTTAAGAAAGAAGGACAGACACGGAGGCAGGAGATGGAGGAGGGATGTTTTGCTGTATACAGCACCGTATTTTCTATTGACTAATGTAGTATTTCTAAGCATTGTCCTTAGTTGCTAGTAGGTTCACAAAAGTACTTCATAGGTAAGATGGATGACATTTATTTAATTCAGAAGACTTCTCGCCCCCCTCTCCACCACCACCATTAGAGGGAACAACAGATTATAAGCCTTGGGCCTGGCTGGCTCTGCATGTATCTGTGAGACCGGGCAAGTATTCATTCTGAGTTTCTATACTTCTTTTTCGTTCCTACCTTCTATCTCAGTGAATTTCATGTATAATCTGAAAAATACATGGGAACAAAATAACTCCAACTATTCCTCCACTAGGTGAATGTACATTAACATATAAAGGCTCCCAACAGAACAGAACCCAGAATGGAGTTCCAGTCCACACAGGACAAATGGGGATGATGACTATAGAGGCAAATGGTATTTCTCAGTAGACCTGAAGTCGCACCAGCGATGATACTGCATGATCAACCTAAATCAGATAGAGTGTGACTCACACCAACATAAGCATTTTTTTTTACATTTACATTCATATGATTTAAAGAGATGTGTTATATGGATAAGTGGGAAGGAACAAGGAAATTTTTATGCAATGAATTTTAAAAATAGATGTGTCAGCTAAACATGTTTCAAATCCCATACTACAAAGAGAATAATGGGGTTTTGAACATATTGTAAATTGTATTGAAATATAAGATGCACATAGAAAAGAGTAAATTGTACGGGCTGATGTTTTCCTTTTCCTTTTCTTTTTAATAAATGTGCCTGAGTAACCAGCAATAAGGTCAAGAAATAGAACGTAACCAGAAACTTTGGGATGCCTAATGCTCACTTTCATCACTACTTCCATGTAATTGTACCTTGCCTTCTAATCTAATATTATAGATTAGCTTTGTCTTTTTTTTAAACTTTATACAAATGCAATTATATAGTATGTATGCTTCTGTGCCTGGTTTACGTCACCCACAAAATATTTAATAAGTTCACACCATGTTGTAGCTTATTCCTTATCATCACCACATATCTCATTGTATGAATATACTACACAATTTTGTCCAATTTGAGGCTGGTGTGAATAGTGCTTCTATGAAAATTCTAATACATGCCTTTTAATATATATATATATATATATATATATATATATATATATATTATTCATTTTTTACAGAGAGGAAGGGAGAGGGATAGAGAGTTAGAAACATCGATGAGAGAGAAACATCCATCAGCTGTCTCCTGCACACTCCCCACTGGGGATGTGCCTGCAACCAAGGTACGTGCCCTTGACTGGAATCGAACCCAGAACGCTTGAGTTTGCAGGCCTATGCTCTTTCCACTGAACCAAACCGGTCAGGGCAATACATGCCCTTTCATGCATACATGTGCATTTCTGTTGGGCACCTAACCTAAGTTTATGAAGTTGCATGGGTTAGTAAATGTCTCCAAACCATTTTTTCAAAGTGGCTGTGGTAGCGGAGGTAGTTAGTGAGACATTAACAAGAGGAGGGAGCGAACTGAACCCGACATCTGATTGAATTATTAAGCCTACTTAAACTGGGGGGGGGGGAGCCTTTTAGTTAATCCAGGAAGTAACTGGCACCGTTCCACCAAATGGACTAACACAAGCTTCCGAGTGGGCAGGAAAGCAGCTCTTGGGTCACTTCAGGAGGTCTGAGGGCCTCACAGTGAGGAGAAATAAGCGAGGGATGCCTGTTACTAAATGTGTGCACAGGAGAGGCCATATGACAAGCAGACTCGAGAGGCATGTGCAGCAGGAGTCAAAATGGCAACCAAGAGGGGGTGGGCACTGGCCTGGGGAAAATGGGAAAAGAGAATGAACAGGGGGAGGATACAACACAAGTCCACTGGGAACAGCCAGGAAAGAGTCTGAACAGTTTGAAAGAAGCCTGTTCTTTCCCGAACCCACGCAGATACACAGAAGCTGAGCCAGGACCTTGGGCAGCTTGCCCTACAGCCTGCCTGCTCTGTCTGTCTCTCCAAGTGGACAGCCACTGTTTACTCTACTAGTTCTTGCCACTATCACTTAAAACTCCTCCTATGCGAGTGTCCCTGAATATTTTCCCCATGATACCACTGAAGAACCTATTCTTCTGGTATCAGTTATACTTTTCCAGGAATTTCACTCACTGTGTTTCTTCACCAGTACTGAGTGTTGTGTCTAATTTTCACTTAATCCATTTTTCCAATGCACATAATTATATATTACATATTACATATTACACATTACACGTTACATAATGTAAAAAACATTTATGCATGTCAAATGTATGATAACAAGTGTGATATATCATCTATAAAATGTGATACTAGAAGAAGCTTAAGTTATGTATTATAAATACTATCAGTCTACAGTGAACTAAACAGCTGGCCCAAATAAGCATGACCTTTATCTCCTAAATTGGGTTCCCATATCTAACTCAATGTTAGATAGGGTCCCCTACATCAACCAAAAGTTCTCAGCAGGGCGTCCAAGAATTTAACTCAATTCCGGCTCTATCTACTTGAAGATCACAACCGATTCCACAGGTTGCAGGGGGCCTCAAACTACGTCCCGTGGGCCACATGCGGCCCGCCGAGGACATTTACCCAGCCCGCCGGGTGTTTTTGCCGCCTTGTTTTTTTACTTCAAAATAAGATATGTGCAGTGTGCATAGGAATTTGTTCATAGTTTGTTTTTGTTTTAAACTATAGTCCGGACCTCCAATGTTCTGAGGGACAGTGAAGTGGGCCCCTGTTTAAAAAGTTTGAGGACCCCTGGAAGGTTTTAGTCTTACAAGATTGCCCCCACTCCATCCCCAGACACACACACTTCAGATGCCAGAAAGAACCCCAGGTTACTTGTGCTTCTGAATGACTGGCCTCAGATTGGAGGCTCCAAGGAACCTCTCTGACTCAGAATGTCAATCACAAGCCCAGGCTGTCACCTGTGCTTCTGTCTGAGCGGCTGTGAATGAGGGATTCCCACAGCCCCTCCTTGGGTTCTATTGATCAGAATAGCTCACAAGACTCAAGGAACCATGTTACCTACTAGATCACTGGTTTATTGTAAAAGGATATAACTCAGAAGCAGGCAGATGCAAGAAATGCATAGGACAAGGAATGTGGGAAGGGGTTTGGAGCTTCAATGCCCCCTCCAGGAGCTCCACTCTCCCTGCACCTCCACATGTTCACCAAACTAGAAGCCATCTGAACCCCGCACCCCTTATCCTGGGTTTTTATGGACGCTCATTGCACAGGCCTAATTAAGTCACTGGTCGTTGTGATTGAACCTGTCTCCAGCCCCTCTCCTCTCCCTGGAGGCTGGGGAATGGGACTGGGGCTTCCAAAGCTCTAATCACAAGGTTTGGTTGTTCAGCAGCCAGTTTCCAACCTTAGGTGCTTCCCCAAGTTGCCTCATTGACAGGTAACAGACCTTCATCACTCTCAACACTTAAGAATTTCCAAGGGTTATGGGAGCTTGAAATTGTGGATGATACCAAATATACATAAGCATATTTCAGTCATCCGAATAAACACATACTTATTTCACAATGTTATGAGACCCCATACCACAAATGTTTATTTGGTGGCTCTCATATATGATACATTGTCATAAACCTAGCTCCTATCTTAAAGGGCTTACCTCTGCCTTGCCTCTTTGGAGAGTCGAGTATGCCAGCTGTGCTCATCAGAACAGACTGAAGCAGGAAGGCCTTGAAACTGAGAGGTCAGTTCAAATGGCACTCCACTATCCCAGACATGCAGGATCAAGTGTTGAAATAGAAGCATTCCATGGAAGAAACAACTCAAGAATTTCATCTGCTTGATAATTTGCAGCTTCCTCAAAAATGTCTCTATCCTTGAAAATATAGATGCATAATTGAAGTTTGTCTATTTTCTACATGGTTATCTTAAAAACAAAATGTTATATATGTCAGCTTAATGAGATCTGAGAGGAGTCTTAAGCCATTTGACCCTCTGCTCCTGGGTCTAAATGTCATTTTATAGTGTTTGCTCTATTGGGTGTTTATAAACTTCTGCCATAATAGCTGGTTTAAAACAAATTCACTTCTCTAACAATTTTGTCAAAGTGAATAAAGTATTATGCACCTGGATAACTTGCAAGGGCTTTAGAGTTGGACAGATAAATCTGGTTTTGAACTTATCAAGTCATTTTTTAGAGCCATAGTTACTTCATTTGGCAATTTAGAATTGTATAGGCTAGTTAATATGGGAATAGTGATGATTACATATAAAATCATTGTTATTGTACCTAGCACAGATTGGATATACAATAAATAGTTCATAATATTTATAAAGTTTTATTATTACTTAGGTTTTACATTTTAAATTTCTATCAAAATAAAAATGGCATTGTATTTTCCCATCCTATCTAATAAAAGAGTAATATGCAAATTAACCATTACTCTGCCATTCCATCACTCCCTACTCCATCACAAAGATGGCAGCAGCCATGGAGCTGGAGCGAGCAGGAGGCTTGGGTTGCCCCAGTGATGGAGGAAGCCAAGCTTCCTGCCTGCCCTGGCTGGCCCTGAGCTCTGCTCAAGGCTACAAAGTTTCAATTATAGAAGATAAATAAATCCCAGATACCTACTTCCAACTTGGAGGTGTGGGCTGCCTGAAAACAGCCATCAACCCCTCACCCAGGCTGGCCAGGCACCCCAGAAGGGACTCCTACCCTGAAGGGGGTATGACCAGCCTGCAAACAGCCATCAGCCCTTCACCCAGGCTGGCCAGGCACCCCAGTGGGGTCCCCCACCCTGAAGGAGGTGTGACAAGCCTGCAAACAGCCATCAGTACCTCATCCAGGCTGGCCAGGCACCCCAGCAGGACCCCCACCCTGATCTGAGACACCCTTCAGGGCAAACCAGCCAGCCCACACTTGTGCACCAGGCCTCTATCCTATATGATAAAAGGGTAATACGCAAATTGACCCTAACAGCAGAACGATTGGAAATGACTGGTCACTATGACACACACTGACCATCAGGGGGCAGACACTCAATGCAAGAGCTGCCCCCCAGTGGTCAGTGCGCTCCCACATGGGAAGCTCTACTCAGCCACAAGCCAGGCTGATGGCTGCCAGCACAGCGGTGGTGGCGGGAGCCTCTCCCGTCTCCTCAGCAGTGCTAAGGATGTCTGCAGCTTAAGCCTGCTCCCTGCTAGCAAGTGGATATCCTCTGAGGGCTCCCAGGCTGCTAGAGGGATGTCTGACTGCCAGTTTAGGCCCGATTCCCTGGGGAGTGGGCCTAAGCCAGCAGGTGGACATCTTCCAAGAGGCTCGAGACTGTGAGAGGGCACAGGTAGGGCTGAGGGACCCTTCACCCCCAAGTGCACAAATTTTTGTGCACTGGGCTGGTAGTACATTATAAACTTCTTGAATTGCATTCAAAGCAATAGTGGACATTTCCTATTATATATACTTTAATTATTTTTTTTAGATAATATGTCTGCTAACTTTATTACACTATACTTCTTGCTACATTGTTATTTTAAAATCTTCATATGTGCTATTGCATGCAATTCTCATTTATGCAGTTAATGCTATGTCTCCCACTATTATGGAGATCATTTGACTATATAGTTACCTAATCTGAATGAATTGTATTCCAAATACCAAATTTCCCATTAGAGTTAAGCTGTGTGTGTGTGTGTGTGTGTGTGTGTGTGTGTGTGTGTGTGTGTGTAGGGGGACAGTGATTCAGTGAGAGTAAGAATAATTATTCTACACATAGCTCTACAGTTAAAACCAAAACCATAGATTCAAGATAGTCTGGCTATGTATGTTTATCGCCCTGTGAGTTCTAATGTTTTAAGTCAAACTACATTTAATGATACACAACATGGCAAGAATAAGACCGTCAAAGGGGTGAGTAAATCTTCATCATTGACAAAAGAAGTGAAGAGAGGATTCTATTCTTTCTGACAAAAATGCCAGGGATCATTGCCTCCTAGTGTAACATTATCCATGGGAATAGAGATTCAGGAACATTGGATAAGCTGCTTGTGATAGAAAACAACATTAAAAATACATCTTCAAAGGCCACATTGGAAAATCCCAGGAATCAATGTATTAATCATTGTGTTTGGTATAACTGAGCAATAATTGGTTCAAAGGCCATTATAGTTAACACTAGGGGCCCGGTGCACAAAAATTTGTGCACTCGGGGTGGAGGGAGTCCCTCAGCCCAGCCTGTGCCCTCTCACAGTCTGGGACCCCTCAGTGGATGTCCTATGATGGCCCCAGTCTGCCAGGCGCCTTTTGTGTGTGTGTGTGTGTGTGTGTGTGTGTGTGGCCACTGGGGACCTGCCCCAAGCCGCATCTGAGGCTCGGAGCAGTCCTCCTGTGTGTGTCTACCTTTTGGGGACCTGCCCCAGGCACACCGTGGAGGCTTGGAGCAGGCATCCCCTCTATGTTGATCTCTCAGACTCTTGCCCTCCCCTGCATGTTGTTCTCTCTTTTTTTTTTTTTTTTTTATAAATTTTATTGATTTTTTACAGAGAGGAAGGGAGAGGGATAGAGAGTTAGAAACATCGATGAGAGAGAAACATCGATCAGCTGCCTCCTGCACACCTCCTACTGGGGATGTGTCTGCAACCAAGGTACATGCCCTTTACCGGAATCGAACCTGGGACCTTTCAGTCTGTAGGCCGACGCTCTATCCACTGAGCCAAACCGGTTAGGGCTTGTTCTCTTTTTTGAACGTGGCCAGGGCTGGGTGCTGCCTGCCTCCCAATCTTGCCTACTGCCCATCTTCCTCCAGCCACCAGAAAGCAGGAAAAACCCCGCCTCCTGGTCAGGCCAGCCTTTTCCTGCTCCCTGATCCCCGGAAGGGACCTGGGAAGCCACCAAGCAGGCCGCCAACTCTTTCCCACTCACCCGTCCCCTGCTGCCTTCCTTTCCCACTTCCCGGTGCCGCCAAGGGGTCTGGGGAGCTGCCAAGCAGGACCCTGGCCCCTGCAGCCTTGCTTTCCCGCTCCCCGGTGCCCCGC
>PVJC01033007.1:0-19671 GCA_004026665.1 Murina feae
TAATTACTTTCAACAATTTAAGATTTTAAAAAGTAATAATAATTTTAAAAGAAAATGGAAAGTAGAATCCTGTTAGAAGAATAAATCCATAAGCTACGCAGAGAGCTCACCGTGAGTGGGCAGGCCCCTCTCAGCCACAGCCACTAGCACCAGCAGGACCCGAGGCGAGGGGGCCGCTGCCACCGTGACCTGGGAGCATTCCACGTGGACCGAGCAGGAAGACGCGTGGATACGAAATGTCGCCACCAAACAAACAGTGTCGGGGATAGCTGTTAAACCGTCACCATGGGCGACATGAGAAATCCATTACGGCTCAGCTTGTGAGTGACACCGCAGGTCGCCCTGAATTTTATGACACAGTGGATCCACCCAAATGTAAGGACATGCATCCCCTTCCTACCAGCAGGGTCAGCAGCCCTCATGATGGACGAGCAGAGGCGCCTTCCTTGGGTTCAGCCACCTCAGCTGCTTGGCACGCCCCTTAGTTACTCACTCCCACCCCTTATGAACATCCTCAGGAAGGCTGGTCTCCTGCAGGTGAGACTCTGCTGTCCCTCCCCCACCCACCACCAGCGAAGCAGAAGCTCTGGTTGCCAGTGACCTTGAGCCACTTCAGTCTAATGCGCGGACTCCCAGCTCTGATAGCCAGGTCTCTGCCTGAAGGGCTTTCTGAAACTGGTGATCCTCTAGGACCCAGAGCAGCAAACGGTGGTGGAGGAAGAGGAGTGCCCACAGTGAGGGAAGGCCTGTCCCTCACCCCTCAGGCAAGGGACCAGGGTCCCAGAGGCTGCCCTGTGGACTGTGACGAGGACGCACCCTCTGATGGTCATTTCCTCGCCTTACTTCGCTCTCCCACCTCTGCTGTGGATGCACTGTCCAGAGACACCACTTGCACCTGAACCCTGGTCCCTGAGTCTGCTGGGGGGACCCCAAGTTAGACACTGCTCCAGCGACCTATGAAATAGGGGCAACTCTGCCTCCCACTCCCATATATCTCCCAAGTGGGGTACAAGGTGTGTGTAATGTGTGCCTGGGGACACGTGTGGCGTGGTGGTGAAGAGCCCCTGGGGCGGGCTCCAGGGCTGAAACTGTCCGGCATGGCCTGCAGGACGCTGGCCATCAACCCGCCCTTGTTTCCCGTTGATAAACAGATGCAATCGCCCTGACTGGTGTGGCTCAGTGGATAGAGTGTCAGCCTGTGGACCCAATGGTCCCAGGTTTGATTCCGGTCAAGGGCATGTACCTTGGCTGTGGGCACATCCCCATGTACCTTGGCTGTGGGCACATCCCCATGTACCTTGGCTGTGGGCACATCCCCATGTACCTTGGCTGTGGGCACATCCCCATGTACCTTGGCTGTGGGCACCTCCCCATGTACCTTGGCTGTGGGGGTGTGCAGGAGGCAGCGGATCCATGTTTCTCTCTCTATCCTTCTCCCTTCTTCTCTGTAAAAAAAAATCAATAAAATATACTTTTTAAAAAAGACACAATCGTCGGACGATGATTCCAATGATTAACCGGAACAAGGCACGCAGAGGATGCAGCATGGCGGTCAGCGCTTGCTAGGCGAGCTCTCATAAGCGACCTGGAAACCTCAGAGCGTCACATGGGTCCTCAGGGCGTGGAAATCCTCGAGTGGCTGCGGTAATCGCTGAGCCCGTGGAGAGGGAAGGTCAGAGCGTGCAGGGTGGGCAGCTGGGGTCTGGGAGGGCGGCTTGCCTCTCTCTGCTCCAGAGTCGGTGGGCTAACCCTACTACCAAACAATGTCTTTTGCAGGCGCTCAGCCGCCCTGAGGCCTCACCTTTAGCTCCGGTCGCTGGGTTAAACATTAGCTTCGCGTGGCGTGTGCGTCACCAGGCCCGATGCCTTCTGCCTGGCCACGTCTCCTTCATGACGAGGCTGAAATTGGTCGATTGGCTACAGGACAAAGGTGCCATTTCTCAAGCCTGTCTATTAAGACCACGGTTCCCTAGCACACAGCCTGTTGGCCTAGAACCCAAAGAGTAAACGACCTTATTGGGGGAAGAGGGACAGCGGAGGAGACGGCGTGATCCAGGTATCGTTGACGATCACACCCGCTGGTGTGAACGCTAAGGTCTGCGTCGCTGTGGCCGTTCCCTTTCCCCTTCTCCTGTCCGCGATGCACGGGCTGCCCGCACTCCTGGTTCTCGGAGTCCGTCAGCCGAAGAAGACAGGATTTGGTAGCCACATCAGCATTCGATATTGTAAAGTAAAACTTTAGAAAAATTATAAGCCAAATACACAAACGTGACCGCTCTAACTTGGGTTAAAGAGCGTCTACCTACAGCCCAGCCGGCGTGGCTCAGTGTCAGCCCAGGAACCAGGAGGTCACGGTTCAATTTCCTGGTCAGGGGCACAGGCCCGGGTGGCAGGCTCCGTCCCCAGGGGTGGGTGTGCGGGAGGCGGCTGGTCCATGATGCTCTCTCATCGATGTTTCTATCTCTCCTTCTCCTTTCCCCTCTCTCTAAAAATCAGTGTGGGGGAAAAAAAACATTTTTAAAAAAATGTCTACTTATGCTTCCCCCTCAGGCATTCAGGCCAAGCTTCTGACATAACGTGAAAGTTCGGCAGATGCATTTTAGGGGGTAAATAAAACAAACAAACAAACAAAAAAAGAGCAAAACAGAACCTTCAGCAAAACCTCCCGCGTCTCAAGTCCACGAAGTCAGGTCCCATACTCATAAGGTCATTCGGCTCAGAGTCTGGATGTCTGGGCGTCTCCACCCAGAACATGGTCGCTGAGGGGCTCCCACGCCCGTATCACCAAGGCTCACCTGACACTTTCCAAGTTGCTGACCCGGACACAGCGCGTGAGGAGAGGCCACGACGGTCCCCGTGAGTGGAACCTCAGGGGACGAGCCCACAGGTGTGATAGACACTCCCGGCAGCCAATCGGCTGGCAGCTGTGAAGAGCTAGGGGCAACAGAGTCAAGGGCCTCCTGCGAAGGTGGTGAGAAAGAGGCATCCATAGCCTCTCGGTGAAACGAGATCTTTAAAAATGCGAAACTCAAATCTTCCAAGTGGCAGGGGAGCGTGAACGGGGCACCCATAAGCTCCCAACCGCGAGGAGCGGAGGCTGCAGTCCCCACACTCCAGCCCTCAGCGTGTTGTCCACAGAAGTTGTCAGCGGGACAGACTGTGCATCGGCCCGTACGAAGTAAACACCCTTCCTGTGGTTTAAAAAAAACAGACGGATGACGTGAAAACTAAAACAACAAATCCGCTGTCATTATGTCGGGACCAGGTGTGAGGCCTGTGTGTTTCGCCTCCATCAGGTCAGAGCCTGAAGCCCAGACGTGGACCAGGACCACAGCCGCCCAGCCGCACGCACCCGCCTCCTCCCCGAGGGACCGCCTGTGTGGGTGCTGGGTGCGCCGCCCTTCGCTCACCTCTTTCCTCTCGTGCGTCTTTGTCACCGTGTTTTGAGAGGGGAGGGCTCATTGCTGTCGTGCGAACAGCTGTCAGCATCATTGAAAGGTGTGGAGAAGCGTTAACCGGTGTGGCTCAGTGGATAGAGCGTCGGCCTAGGGACGGAAGGGTCCCGGGTTCGATTCCCGTCAAGGGCATGGACCTTGGTTGCGGGCACATCCCCAATGGGGGAGTGTGCAGGAGGCAGCTGATCGATGTTTCTCTCTCATCGATGTTTCTAACTCTCTATCCCTCTCCCTTCCTCTCTGTAAAAAAGTCAATAAAAAAATAAAAAATAAAAGACAGGTGTGGAGAGGCTACGTGAGTGCCGATACTCGGTTTCCCCGCAGGAACGTATGGGGAACGCTATCTGGGGGCACAGGAGGAGCGAGGAGGGACAAGGGGGAGAGGTCTTTCATAGTTGAAAATGTACAGACGAACCCTCATGCTTGACAGGAGCCCCGTTTCCTATCTTAGAGTTCATGGAGCTGACTCCTGGCGAGAAACACCACACCAAACACCACCACCAGGGGGCGCCGTCGCAGGGGAAGAGAGCTGAGGACAGAAAATACCCCTCCACCCCCCAGGCTGAAGGACCTGGGCAAGCCATCTACCTCCACCAGAATCAACTCTGACACCCCAAACCTTGGTGTTATAATCACCGGGAGCCCCAGGTGGACGTGGCTAGGCATTGGCCTGCGAACAGGGGGCCGGGTTTTCCACAGACAGTGCTCTGCCATGGGGGCTATTGATGCGCGTGGCCCGTTGTCAGACCCAGGACTTGCTTCTGTCCCACCACCCGTTCCTGCCCCGTCTCCTAAGCGAGCGCTTCAGGAAGAGATGGAAGAGATGGCCTCCCCCAATGGGATTACGCGGGTGCTTTTCTCGTGGGTAACCTTGGGGCTGCCCCACAACACCGCGCTTGGACCAAGGTCATCCTGACTCCCAACTCCCCAGCCGTTCACAAGAGAGGGCACCTTCGGAAGCCGGGGCGCATGGGCGAGGGAGCGCATCCCGCTTCTAATTAGGGGTGATTTATTGATGGGCGCAAATCACAGCCTGCCACGCCTGCGCCGTCTGCAGGGTTCAGGGAGAGAGAGAAACGCCTCCATGGTACCAGTGGACGCTAGGTGGGTTTTATTTTTTCTTTAGTTATTTTTTTCAACTTTTTTTTTGTTGTTGAAACTATTACATGTGCTCCCTTTCCTCCTCCATTGCGTTACGCAGATTTTAATATTGTTAAAAGGAAATTCTCTTTCAGGCATTTTTTTAAAAAACTGTATTAAAATACATAAGTTTGGGAGCAGGGGACCCCAAAACTATAAAGGACGTTAAAAAATCCTAATCCTCATCAGAGACAAAAATCAACCACCGGCTGACCCCGCCCCCCCGCCCTCTCTCAATGGTTAGAGACATTGTGTAACTGCTGCTCGCACAGCCTGTGACGGTGCCTCTTGCTTCCTTCCTGTGTAATGTCGAGTGACGGCTAACGGCTGTTCCCTGGGGCATCGTCTCAAATCCGTGGGAAGGCCCGTTTGCATGGAAATCGTTCAGCGGAGGATGGCAGCATCCGTAAGAGCCTCCACTCTCCTCGCCTCGTGGCCCAGAAACCAACGTGCTCATTTAGAATGAGTGGGAAGAGTCTAAGGACTTAGGCTTCTAGTTACAACAACAAAAACAAAAACTAGGCCTCACCAGGGCAACAAAGGAGATCCCCGCAGGGGTCATCCCTTGGTCTCCCCAGAGCCCATCTGCCCACCAGCGCCCACCTCGGGCTGCACAGGGACCTCTCTGAAGTGGCAGAGCTTTGCGAGGTGCACCCCTCCTTGTGGCTGCACCCAGAGCCGCATGTCCCCAAGCCGTGAAGCCGCTGCTCCTGAATGAAGGGGGGTCCGGTCCAAGCCTCAGCGCAGCCCCTGGTCCCCTCCCAGGGAGGGCACACCCTCCGCCCCATGCTCACCGCCCACAGGGTGTGCTCTCTGCGGATGACCCAGGAGGTCAGGGTTCGATTCCCGGTCGGGGCGCAGGCCCGGGGTTGCGGGCTCGATCCCCAGGAGGGGGCGTGCAGGAGGCGGGCGGTCCATGATGCTCTCTCATTGATGTTTCTCTCCCTATCTCTTCCTCCCTGAAATCATTAAAAAAATATATTTTGAAAAAGAAATAAAAGTAAGATTAAACATGAAATATTAAAAGTTATAACGTTGACTATTTTTCTGATTAAATCCCAAGGTAGAAATTAAAAATAATTTTCTGGTCATTAAAAAAAAAAAAAAAAAGTAGCCAGTTCCCAAGGTGTGGGGTTATCTCTTTAAGGATGTTTCAGCAGGAAGAGACTCTGGCCGTCGTGACCGTGTGGACCAATGGGTTGGGACGACTGCTGCTGTGGGTGGACAGCCTACCTGTCAAAGATTACTGTCCAGTCACCCTGTGTTTCCTCACTAGCCTTTAATCCTGCTTGGGTAGGTGTGAAAGGGACAGTCAGCCTGAATGGACGGCTAAAACAATTCCTTCGTAACCATCTATATACTGAAATATACTTTATTGTGGCTTGCTTTCGATCTGTTATTTTCAAGTCTGAAACGGAACCTATTTTATAGAATAACAATGAAATCCTTATTGGCTGAGAGCATGCACAGATGGGACTATGCAAGCTCAAAAGCTGAATAGCGGTAATGGTCCTGCTTTTCCAACCATAAAACCACATTTTGGTAAGGTTTTCATATTTAAAACACACACACACACACACACACACACACACGCCTCGAAATAGCTTTATGAGCTCACAAAATAATACTGCCTTTTCTCAAGTCATTAGCATGTCCTTGTACTGCAAGCATATAGGATGGAACTTCTTGGAGATTTAACATTTGCTACTTAAAAATGCTTCCTTCATATTTTCACTTCAATGTTTGGAAAACAGCATAATTACACTTATCGGTACTTAATTTTTAAAACTAATGATGCATAGCTCTCTCTGAAATATAGCACAGCTTTTGGCAATGTCATGCAGCTCGTCTGAATTTGTAATAAATGGGGTTTAGTTCACAGTGATTTTTTTTCCCCCTGTGGTACAACCAATGATTAAACAACTAGTTCCACAGAGGATACATACATCGAGTCCTGGGGTTCTGAGGGGGGAGCAGGACTGTGTGTGGATACAGTGTGTCCCCGAGGCCCCAGGAGGAAACAGGAGACGGAGAGGTGCTAATGATCAACCTACAGAGCTGCTGGCAGGCTCGGGGGGGTGAGGGGAGGATCCACACCAGAGGCTGGGGACCCAGAGGTGGGCAAACCTCCCACCGGGGCTGAGGACACCGAGGGAAGAAGGGCTGTTACTGGAGTGAGAGCTGGAGTCCTGAGGGGGGTAGGGGGGCACGGCCGGCTTTGTCAGGGTCCCTGCTCCATGCCAGCTGCTCTGAGAGAGCAGGACCACATACCCCAACCCTTTCGCCTCCCTCTCTGATCCCAGGCTCATGCTTTCCATGGGCTCCAGGGGTAAGACGCGGGCGAGGAGGGCAGAGAATGGCTCAGGGGCGGGGTGTGTGAGCCTCAGGGCCCTCACTGGCCTCCGTGTCCGAGGCCTGAGGCAGGGACAAGGCCAAGCTGCGCCTCTCCCATCCTCTAAGACTTCTACCGCAAAGTGTCATTTGAGGATTTTCCCGCTTAGGTAATTAAAAAAAAAAAATCCCCAAACGCTTTTCTCTTCTGTGTTTTCCCCCCTCAAGTTCCACTTAAATTCTTCCTTCCGCTGACCTCCCGGTCACCCAGAGGCTGGCTCAAGGGCCCTGCAGGGAGCGGCGGTTCCCCCGAGACCCACCCCGAGCGCTCAGCTCTGTGGGAAGCTTCGCCTCCCGGAAAGGCCCCCTGGGACCCCTCTCAAGGCCGGCGACAGCTCCCAGCAAATGGAGTGCGGCCACCACAGGCGAGGACAGCACCCGCCCTTTCTCTGATAAGATCAAACGCCCTTGAGGCTTAGACGGAAGGTGTCTGTTTGAAGGTCCTCTCCTTGTCGGCTTGGTGGACCCGTGTGTGTAACTTCTGCGCATCGTCTGACCAGAAGGCAAACATCAACACGTAAGAGGGTCCTAGAGCCCCGCGTACCAAGGGAAGTGCGACCGCTGTCGGCACCAGAAGCGTCTGAGATGGAAATCCTGCCGGCTCGCCCGCCCCTCCGACCGCCGCTGAGCAGGGTCCCGGCGTGTGCGGGCATCTTTGCAGCAGCTCCAGGCCCCGGGAGGGCGTCTTGCATGTTGCAGGCCCTCGATACACGTTTGCTGGACTGGCCGAGCCTCGGCTGGTCCCCGTAAACCGCCGCCCCAAAGCACACACACGGTTCCGTGCGGGAAAAGCTCCAGCAGGTGTTTGGTGCTTGTCCGTGTGGCTGTTCTCTCGAGAGTGAGGGGCTCGGCAGGACTGTCACGGATTATTTTTTGTTTCCTTTGACCTCATGTCATCGACTTGAATAAGAGCTTCCTACAGCGTTTCTGCCGTCACACTCCACAGCCGGCCCAGGCGTAGGACCTCTCGGTGCGGACGACGTCCAGTCTCTCCCCCTGAACCCGGGCTGAGAAGGTGCACCATTTGGAATTCACAGAAGAACTAGAGACACTTTAAATATACAGAATGAGACGGGTTTTTGTGGGTTTTTTTTTTTTGGAAGAATTAAAATGTTTACCAGCATCAGGCCTTCCCTCAAAAGCATCCCTGCCTTTTTCTTGTTTTGATAAAGTCCAATGACAAAGTTGACTCTATAACGTCCTCTGAAAACTTTAACAGCAAAGGTGTTGTATGAAAATGAATCTGAGTGGGGGGAACAAAACACACACTCGGGAGCACAGAGGTTTTGGGGCAAGTTAAATAATTCCATACTTTGCACAATTTAGAATCATTCTCGGGGGTGACCCTCTAGACCCAGCATTAATTTAAAATGAACGTGGCCCTTGGAACCCTAAATTTAACTCTCTTCAGAACAGTGCAGCCTCGCTTCCCTGCTTTATGAGCAAATGAACGGAAAACTAGGGAATGGTCCCCCGTCTGGGGCTTTGAACCGAGGCTGAAAGGAGATGAAATACTGTTTGATGCGCACGAACATGAGAGAATCCATTTCTGAGTTAATAAAAGGATGAGGCTGCTTCATCTCCTGGGACAAAATATTCCCCTCTTCCTGAAAATGTTCTCTCATTCCCACAATGGGGATGCTGGCTCCTTCCCTAGGGGGTGGGGCTTCCGGGAATAGACGTCACCCCCACTTCCCCAGCTGCCGGGGCCCTGGGAAATTGGAGATGCACGGGGGAGGGGGGGACCTTTGACCTCATCAAACACAGGCTCCCACTTGAGACAGCAGGTGGAGGGTGGAACAGCAATAGCAGAGATGCATCAGCTGCCGCCTTGCGGCGCCCGGAACCTCTGTGGCGCATTAGGAGCGTCCGGCAGCCAGTGTTATGACGCTTCGCCAGCCCTTCAAGCGCCCGGAGAGCCTTCGCCAGGCAAAACTGCCGTCTTCCATCACAGAAATGGTCTCACTAGATCCTTCAGTTTTTCAGACTTTCTCACATTTTCACTTGTTTCCATTCATCGATGAATCATGAGGAATTGTGGGTGCCTGGCCACAGAGAAATAACATTTTCACCTTTCTAGGCCCCCCCCCAAAAAAAAACCTGAAAGAAAAATAATCAATTTCAACAAAAAGTAAAAAAAAAAAAAAAAAAGAAAAGAAAAGCACTCTTTCATTGTTTTTACAAAATAAAGAAACCCTTTAGAATAGAATGTTACGATTGCTCAGTTATTGACGCTTATCTGGTTCTACCATGGGAAGTGCATTCGGACTTCCAGGCGAACCCTTCGGTGACATCAATGTGGCGATTGTCTGATCTCATGTGTAGCCGAGGTCTGGATGCTCCGAAAAGACAAGACCCGACACACACACACCTGCAGCTCTGGGGACTGCAGGGGCCTCCATCGCCACCCTTCGGGGGGACCCTCCGCAGTGGCCTGTGTGTGAGTAGGACTGGCCGCGCTGTGCCTGCCTGCCCCGCGCCCCTGCTCTGCCGTCCCTCTGGACGACTCCCCGAGTCTGGACGCTGTGCAGCCAACACCAGACCCCGGTTCAGAGGAAGACGCCTGGACCCACGCCCGGTTGGCAGGACTTGCTCGGAGAGGGACGACAGCCTCAGGCCGCCCTGTGAGAACTACCTATCCTAAGATCCTTTCTTTCTTTTCTTTTTCTTAATCCTCACTGAGAATCTTTTCCCATTGATTTTTAGAGGGAGTGGAAGGGAGGGGGAGAGACACAGAGAGAGACACATGGATCGGATGCCTCCTGCACACGCCCCTGACCGGATTCGAACCTAGGACCCTTCCGTCCTCGGGCTGACGCTTTATCCACTGAGCCAAACCGGCTAGGGGCCACCCTGAGGCATTTGCTGCAGATACTGAGGGGGAAAAAACATCAAGTTCTTGTTTTCTCGCTAGCAGTGAGCCGGTAGGAGCTTCTAGGAGCCATCATATGGAAACAAGTCCCTTGAAAATAAAGCCAAAACTGGACCACAGACCCTGTGACCTTGGCTGGGGGGTCCGGCCATACCTTCCCTGGCAAGACTCCGCCCCAGGGGGGTCCTCAACACGCTCGTCTGAACTGGTCTCGGCACTTGCAGCTGAAAGAGCCCCGAATCAACATGTCAGCACTGAACACGAACAGGACTGCTTTAGGGTTTCCAAGGCCGCTGCTGCTCGTGCACCTCATCTCGCTGACACCTCACAGGTCAGGGGAGCGCATATGCGTCCGCATTAGGCTGGCGTTGGTTATTGTCTGAACGCCTCCCGCGCGGAAGAGCGGTGACGCATGCCAGGGGGGTGAGCAACCTGAACTGTGGTGGCCGGGAGCCTCCTCTCCACGGGGGAAAGCGGAGGAGTCAGAGCACCTGCGGGGTCCAGGAGGGCCGGGAGGCGAGGTCAGGTCAGGGAGGATGAGCCTCAGACAGGCGGCGCTCTGACGGCGGCTCAAACCACAGGACGCAGAGATGCCTGTGGTCCTGCTAGATGTGCGGGGTCCCTAGAGGGCGCAGCTGCTGCCCCTGGGACAGGGAAGGAAGGAAGGAAGGAAGGAAGGAAGGAAGGAAGGAAGGAAGGAAGGAAGGAAGGAAGGAAGGAAGGAAGGAAGGAAGGAAGGAAGGAAGGGGCAGAGTTGAAGGGGGGGTGCCGGGGGCAGACCAGGTCTGGCCAGCTCACCCCACCTGCAGGACATGGAGCAGAGGCCCGTGGGAGGATGGGAAATGCGGGGTGAAGAACACTGGCATCCAGATGGCAGTTCCGGCGTGGGTACTGCCCTCTGGAGCCTCACGTGAAGAGCAGAGGAGGGGGCTGGCACCGTCTCCCCTGGGGAGTCTCGGGCCTTCCCTCAGCCAGGGGGCAGCGCCCAGTAACTACTGGCAAAGACGGACTGTGCGGAGCCGGAGAGCATGCGCCGCTACCTGGTGCTTCCCCATGGGCCCGCCCCTGGCAGGGGCTTGCGGCCTCATTATGGAGCCTTCACCTCTTAAATTAGCTCCTGCTCTCACATGAGGTGTCAGCGCGGCTGGCAAGAGCTTGCTCTCAAAGAGAAGAGTTGGAAAATATTTTCCTGCCGGCGCCCCACCCTTCCCTTTGTCCTGGGGGAACCCAGGGACCACTGCGGGCCTCCGGAGGAAGGTGGGGTCAGAGGTCCCCCCCAACTCTTTAAAGACCTGTCAGTGTCGCCAAGTGACACAAGAGACTGAGCAGAAAGGCGTGGCTGCTGGCAATTCAGGGCCGAGCTCCTGGTTTGGGGGAGAGCGTGTCCTAGGGGGCGTCAGAGGAGGTGCCCCGCTTCTCCCCAGGTACCCAGGCTCGCGTCTGGCCGCCGCCAGTTGCCCGGCTGCTCTGGCTCCTGGCTGGGCTGAGCACGCAGGTTCAAGGTCGCCCGGCCTTGACCAAACCAGAGCGCCAAGTGCCCAGGTGGGCGGCATCCAACCCGCCTCTGCTTGGGGGGCCTCTCCTGCCTCCACCCAGTTACCTGCCTGCGTTCACCCTTCCAGGTCTCTCGGCCTTCCCGCACCCCAGGCTGCCTCTTCCCCCTCCGCAGCTCCTCTCTCCTTCCACTCACAAAGCTGTACGTTTACATTGTTTTGTGGCCGTGTGTGTGTGTGTGTGTGTGTGTGTAAAATTCCAAGTCAGTGCTTGACGTGAACATTCATTTAGGGTCAAAATGACCGTTGAAACAGCGCCTGTAAATGACGAGATGTTGGGTCTGCACTAAAGGCGACGCCGTGGGCGAGCCTCGCTATAAAGCGCTCAGTAAATGAAAGGTGAGCGTGCAAAGCAAACATTTTTACCGCAAGAGAACACGCGACCAGTAAAAGCCAGCGGGCGACGCCAGTGCGCTTGCTCCTGCTGCTGGAGCCCTGCATGCAGGAGGCATCGGGCAAGGCCTCTGGTCTGGCTCACCCCGCGTCCTCTGCGCCTGCCCCAGGGCCTGGCGCTGGTACCTGCTCAGTGACTCCGCCTCATAAATGCACTAACGGGGGTGGGGGGGACGAACGCACGCTTCATCTTTATGGCCCGCAGAGCAGGCTCTTCGAGTGGTGGACAAGGGCGGCGCCTCCAGTTGCCACCTTCGTGGCCACGGGCCGGGTAAGGGGAGCTGGGAGACACACGCCTCGAGCCCCGGCCCAGACGGCTCAGGGCAGAAGCACCAAAGCACGTGCACCTCCCCGAGGCCGCGGCGCACGCCCCGCCCCGCCCCGCCCCGCCCCGCCGCGCAAGCACGCGCCCTGCAGTAGGAGCCCTTCCAGCCCGCACGCCGGCTGCCCCTTGCGCCCACGCCCGCTGGGGGGCGCTCCCCTCTCACCCCTCGCGCCTTCACTGCGGGCGCCGTACTCCCTGCTCGGGACGCGCGCGCCTCCTACCTGCGGACGGAAGAGGGAGGCGGGCGGCCGGGCTGAGGGGGATGAACGCGGCAGGCGGCGGCAGGAGCCGGCGGGCGAGAGAGCGAGCTGCGGCGGAGAACGGCTCGGGGGCGCGCGCGCGCTCCCGGCCCCGCTCCCTCCGTCGTCTCCCGGCCAGAGCCCAGCCCCGCTGCCGCGCGCCGCCCGCCTCGCCCAGCCTAATAACAACGGCGCCCGGGGTCAGGTGGCCGCGCGCGGACAACGCCGCCATTGGCCCGGCGGGGAGCGCGGCGCTCCCGGATTGGCCGGGAGGCGGAGCCTCGGCCGGGTGGGGGCGGGGCTGTAGAGGGAGGCGGGCGGGGCCGCAGAGGGGGCGGGGCCAGGCCGCGGTCCGCGCCTTTGTGCCCGGCGCGCGCTCTCCGCCGCTCGGGCTGCAGCGGCGGCTGCATCAATAATTCAGAGCGGCGGCGGCGGTGCCAGCGGCGGGTGCGGGCAGGAGGCGGCGGGAGCAGCGGGGACCGAGAGGCGGCGGCTATGCATCCAAGTGTGGCCGGGCAGCCGCGGCTCCCCTGAGGCCCCGGCGGGCTCCGGGAGCATCGCGCGGGGGGCACGGCTGTTCGGGAGTGCAAGCCAGAGCAGGAGTGTCCAGAGCGGCTTCGGCGAAGCTGCGCACGGAGCTGAGGAGGGGGCTCCGGAGCGGGGCTGGGGCGGGGGGGGGCGGCTGGCGCAGGCGGCCCCCGGGGTGGGGGGCGGGGTGGGCGCCGCCGCCGCGATGCTGGGCGTCGTGGAGCTACTGCTGCTTGGGGCGGTGTGGCTGGCGGGCCCGGCCCGGGGGCAGAATGAGACGGAGCCCATCGTGCTGGAGGGCAAGTGCCTCGTGGTGTGCGACTCCAACCCCACGTCCGACCCCACGGGCACAGCGCTGGGCATCTCCGTGCGCTCCGGCAGCGCCAAGGTGGCCTTTTCTGCCATCAGAAGCACTAACCACGAGCCGTCCGAGATGAGTAACCGCACCATGATCATCTACTTCGACCAGGTGAGTGCTGTGCGGAGACTGGACTGGTAGGGGGCTGGGGGAGAGGGGGAGGTAGGTGCCCCTATATTCCCCAAGGTCTCTGCGGAGGCGCGTGGGCAGAGTTCGGATGGACTCTTGCCTGCTCCCCTCCGCCCCCGTCTCCTCGTAGGTCCTAGTGAACATCGGGAACAACTTTGACTCAGAACGCAGCACTTTCATCGCCCCGCGCAAAGGGATCTACAGTTTTAACTTCCACGTGGTAAAAGTCTACAACAGACAGACCATCCAGGTCAGCCGCCGCCTCTGGGCCAGACCCGGCCCGGCCCGGGTAGGGGGCTGCTAGCCGCGGGGAGCGAGCGGCCGCGTGCGAGCGGGAGAGGAGAGGAGCCGCTGGCTGCGCGGCCCCGTCCGGCGGAGTAGCAGGGCCTCTTGCTTCCGCGGCTTAGGCTGCCCCTTTGCTTCTCCGGTCTTGGGCTCTTGGAACCGAATCTCCTCCCCCAAAGACAGAGGTTCCCTCCTCCGGCCTTCTGAGCCCACCCGAGAGGTTTCTCTGGCGCTCTCCTCTGAGGCTGCGGGGATTTTCCCGAGGAGGTTGCTTTAGCATCGGAGGCGCGGCCAGGTTCCCCTAACCCCCGCCCTTCAGCACCACGGACAGTACCCGACCCCCTGGTTCGGGCTCCGAAGCCGCCCTGACGCCGGTGAGCCCGGCGCTCAGGTGGCCTCTGCGCGGACCTGCTCCGGGTGTTGGAACTAGCGGCGCGGAGCCCGAGCGGGTGAGGGGTGGAGGGAGCAGGGAAGGGGCACCGTGCCACTCTCTCCCGGCTCCAGTCTCGTCCCAGCCCGCACTCGCTGGCTCCCCGGGTTCTCGAAGGTGTCGAGGTTTCCTTTTGGGGGTGAGACCGAGATGGAATGCGCGGCTGGGAAGAGGGGGCGCGCGCGGGGCCCCCTGGCTGCCGAGGCCACCGCCAAGGGCAAAACCGGGCGGCAGGTCGGGGGAGCAGCGGGAGCTGGACAGGAACTGAGCCTGGGGTTTGGGGATGGGGCGCGGAATGCGGCTCAGCGTGAGATTTCGCCCGGCTCCTCTGTGTCCGGCCAGGCAGCTAGGAGCTGGAGGAGCCAGGGTTTTTTTTCTGTGTTTATTTTCCAGGAGCACCAAGAGCAGGGGTTGTCGGAGTTGCAAATTGAGCCTTGGGGGTGGGGTTGAGGGGAGAGGGGACTAAGGTGTCGGGGCGCATTAGCCACCTATGGATCCCTCAAATTGGATAAAAACAAAAAAAAGCGCCCTCAGGATGCGATGGGCGAATGAAGGTGACTCCGGTGCGGGGCAGACCCACCCTCGAATCTAGATGGGCGCCTTTGGTCCCCACTGGACCCTCGGCAGTAACCTGCAAAGCCCCTTTTCTCCCCCGTCCCCCGCCCCCCAGCCCTCCACCTCCCACTCGCTTCCTGGCCTTTAAGGCTGTTAGCTCAGCGCGCAGGTCCCGTCTCTACTGCCTGCCGCTTCGGTACCATCTTGGCTGCGACTCTGAAGCGAGCCTTTCTCTCTCGCAGGTGAGCCTCATGTTAAACGGGTGGCCCGTGATTTCAGCCTTCGCCGGGGACCAGGACGTGACCCGGGAGGCCGCCAGCAACGGGGTCCTAATCCAGATGGAGAAAGGCGACCGAGCCTACCTCAAGCTGGAGCGGGGCAACCTGATGGGCGGCTGGAAGTACTCGACCTTCTCCGGCTTCCTCGTGTTTCCCCTCTGACGGCCTCGTCTCCCCGGAACCAGCGGCGGGGAGCGGGCCGAGGCAGGAGGGGGGATGCGCAGGAGGCTGACATGTAAAGGACTAGAACCTCCCCCCCGCCCCGCATAACGCAACTGTCTCCTGTGAAAGGCACAGCGCAGGCGGCCCTCGGAGGCGGTGGGACAACTTGGTCCCGTTGCGCATTTGGAGAAGTCGATCCCAGCTCGCTCTGCGCGCTCCCCTTTCCAAAAATAAGCTGCCTCCCGCTTCCAGTTGCAGGAAGGGAGGAAGCGAGACCGCCTCGTCCTCGGTCCTCACCCCCGCCCTCCCCCTGTCCCCGTTCCCCACGAGTTACAGGAAAAAAAGAACTTTGTATTTCGCTGTAGAAGGTGAAATGCCTTCCGTCCCGGGTCCCCTGCTGAAATCCAACACGCCCCTCCCCCATCTTAGCCGACAAAGTGGTGGTGGTGGGGTGGGGAGTTTGTATTTTTGTTTTTGTGATGGAGGCGGCAGTTTTTCCTTTGGCGAGTACAACTCTACTCAAAACACCGCTCCAGAGTTCATTAGCTGAAGAAGCTTCGTCCTCGGCTGTTGCTTAGGAGAGAAAGGACTTGCCTGGGTGGTGACTGGTTTAAAAATATATATAAATATATATATATATATCATTTGTACACGAAGGACTTCCCATGGACACCGGCCGTGTTTCCGTATTTCTATGTCCCCATTCGGAGTGATCGTGAACCCCAAGGCTGCTGGATATTCTGACGCTTGTCGACCCCCCTCGTGTTGTGTGGCTCCAACCACCCACCGCCAGGAGGTCCCGCCGGGCCCTTCCCCGTCCGTCCTCTGTAACATAACGTGTGAATTAGCCACGAGTTAAATTTGCTTCCATCCAATAAAGTTGAAATGGGACTTTTACTTCTCTGGTACCGAGTTCTCAACTCCGCATCTTCCCCAGCGGCGAGGTTTGAGAGTCGGGGTGCAGAAGGGCGAGGCTCCCGGTGTGGGAGATGGGGCTAGAAGGCGGCCCTGGAACCAGGTCAGTGGCGAGGGCTACCGTGCCCAGGCGCCCCAGCGCGCGCCTCCCCGCACCAGGCCTGGGGCCAGCCCTGCACTCGCCTGCGTTCCCTGCTTTGGCGCAAACGTAAGAAATTTGACCGAAATCTTACCAGGCCAAGCGGGGCTGCCGGCCTGCAAGCAAAGTGGGTTTTTTTTCCGAAGTCCACGTGCGCTGGGAATCATGCGAATCGCAGGAGCTAGAACCGGCTGCCTGGAGGGGCGCGCGCTTCCCACGCCTTTGCCCCGGCGTCTCCCCGCCCTGCGCTCCCGGGTTCCCCAAGCAGCGGTTCCTTCCCGCACGGCACCCAGGACGGGCGCTCATCACGGGGTTCCTTTTCCTTTAGGAGTTTTGATTGTACGGAACATAATGTGAAAGCAAAATGGAAATAAACGACGTCGTTTTAAACCTGGAAGTCTGAGCCGGTCGCTTGGGCAATGGGGAGGTTGCGCGCGCGGGAAAGCGGGTGGACGGGCGGCTACAGGCCTCCAGGGCAGGAGCCTAGGCCTGAATGGCCGGACCGGCTCTGGTCCTTTTACAGGTTTTTGTTTTGTTTTTTTGAATTTCCTTCGGGCCTGAGATTCAGGGATGAATTTAATGAGCTCCTGGGGGTGGGACGAAGGGGGAATTCCAGGGTAATAAGCAACGTATCTCAGGATGGAGCGATTCGCCCAGCAAGCAGCCTTCTTTGTGTCTCCTCGGCACCAGCCCGGGCGCATCCCCAGTGGGCGCTCTGCTGCCCCAGCGCCCAAGCGCAGGGAAGGGGTCGGTCGGGACTTGGGAGGTGAGCCATAGGCTGGAGGGCTTTTGTCTTCCCGCCTTGCAGTTCCCTCCCTGCAGGGCAGCCCCAGGGAAGCGGAGGTGAGGTGGAGTAGGAACTTCATGTTTAAAAGCACAGGCGAGGGTTCTTTTTAAATGGAAACGCTTGGAAATGTTTTCCCTGCATTCCTGGGCTCCACCCAGACCCAACCAACCGCTCTGCCTTGGCAAAGCCAGGTTCTAGCCATGCTGTGCGCCCAGGTAACCCCCAGGAAGAGGAGCTGAAGCAGCCACTGCCCAGGAAGTCCTGCTCAGATGCGCTTAGAGCTCAGTGGCTGCAGGTGGGTGGTCCAGGGGGTGGGGCCACCAAGCGGTGCCCTTTCTGGGTGACTTTGGCAAGCCCCCTTTTGGGGGTCAGTTTGCCCATGTGTATAAAGACAGGGAGAGGGGGCTAAACACCCCCCAGAGTCCCCCCTGTTCCAGGCCCCAGCTGGCCTCTGTTTCCTGCCTGGTTTAGTGAGTCCTGGCTGCAGCCTGCGCTGACCTGGCTCCCAGAGGCCAGCTCCCGAAGGCCAGGCCTGGGGTCTGGGCCTGAGGCGGGTGAGGCCTGTGCAGCCAGGCCCTCACGCCCACTTTGAGGCCCTGCCTGGGGCCTGGGAGCTGCACACGGGGAGCACATGGGCTCCCAGTGGGACAGAGGGGAGCGTGGTCCTCAAGCTCTGAGTCCGACTGCTTCCCTGAGCCCTGCCCTTGGCATTGGAGACCCTTCCCAGTCTGGTTCCAGTCACTTCTGCCTGCGGATCCCTTCCCTCTGCCATTCAGGGGAACCCCCCCTCCCCCCATCACCATCTTGGTGCCCCTGCCCCGCCGTCTCTCTGCTTCATGCTCAAGTACAGTCTCTCTCTTCTGCTTTGCAAAAACCTGAGTCTGAATTCAAGCAGCTCAGCTGCCAGGCTGCCTCGGGAAGCAATCCTGCTCATTCATACAGGCCCTGCCTGCCCCAGGCCACCACCCAGCCCCTCCCACCTGGCCCTGTGGGGTGATGGGGGAGGGGGGTGCCCTTCACCCTGTGTGGTTTCACCCGGTGTGGGGGGGGCTGCCCTCCTCAATAAGTGTTCAGAAGGGCTGAGCTGCTCTCCTGCCCCGAGGGCTGTGAGGAGCATGGGGTTCTCCACCCCGAATCTGCCTCACCCTCAGGTCTGAGCCTCCCATTAGCCTGGGTGGGGCTCCTCAGGAACCTGGAGTTAGAGACCTCTCTTGGGCCCAACCCTTGGCAGCTGGCCCCTTCCTCAGGTGGTGTGTTGGGGATTGAGAGGAAGAGAAAGGGCCCTGGGCCCTCTGCCCCAACCAGAGGCTCCCCTCACAGAGGCCTCCTTTCCTCCTAGAACCCTCTGCCCCTTCCAGACCTGGGCCCTGCCTCCTTCTTCCATCTCAATCAAGCCCAACCAGAAGAGAGCCTTTAGGGGGTCCAGCAGCAGCCCCTCATCCAGCCTCACCCTCAATCTGAACGACTCCTCCCTGCCGAGGTCACCTGGGTCCCTTTCTTTCCTGCTGCCTTAGAAGTAAATGTCGCCTCCTCCAGGAGGCCTTCCTCACCCCAGATCAGAATAGTGGTCCCCCTTCCGCGCCCCTTCTTTGGAGGGGAAGGTCTCTCTTACCACCCTGCCTCCTCAGCTCCTGAAGGTGAGGGGTGGCCTAGAGGTATCCAGGGTGTCCCTTAGGTGGTCCCCTGGGATCCAGGCCTCCAGGAGTCTGCCTTCCCCTCCCCATTCCCCTCCCACTTCCCCGTTCCCTGCCCACCTCCCAGCATGCCTTGGTCCAGTCCTTGTTGGCTCTTCACAAAAGAGCAAACATTCACCTCCTCTGAGGGAAGCCCTGGCAGGGAAAGCCGGGTGCACCTGCTCTGAGCCAATTCCTGGGGAGGAAAGTCCCCGGGGCAATGACAAAGGTCTCGGGGTGGCCGCCCTGGGTTTCTTAAGGAAGAAACAAGCACTCCCTCGGAGCCTCAGTTTGCTCACCTTTCAAATGGGACAATAGGGAGGAGACTGTGCTGAATGAAAGGTGGCAGCAATCGGGAGCAAACCACACAGCCATAGGGAGACTGAACCAGCCTGAGAGAGACTGTTCGTCAGGAGAAAAGCTGATTTCATGCCCGAACTGCCTCCTCTCCAGCCCTGAGGCTCATACGTTTTCCTGGATGCCCCATGGATGAATATCTTTTGTCTGCATGTCCACACGCTCCCCCCTCAGGGCCCGAGCCCGCCCACATGGCTGTGGCCTTCAGAGGGTAGGCTCTTCCAAGGCAGGACCAGGACCTGCCCGTCCAGCTCAGGCCAGAGCCTCCCATGGCGCCAGGCACAGAGCAGGTGTCCTGCGATTGCGTCATGGTGAAACCAAACTGCGCCTGGCACAGCCGCAGGACAGGGAGCCAGCCAGCGAACCCCCCTCAGGAACTTCCTGGACCTCTCCGTGCAGTCCAGCCCCCCATCGCTGACAGGAGCACCCACAGGGAGGTGTCCTCAGACCCCGCCCAGGCAGGGAACCCTTCCCACACACCTGCCCTTGCTCTCACCTCTTTCCATACCACTCTGGGCCCAGCCTGTCCCCAGGAAACCCCAGTTTTGACCCTGAGAGAGAAGTGAGCAGAGGCAGCAAGGAAGAGGCTGGTGGTGCCAACTGGCTGGTGCCTGCAGAGTGGCAAGTAGTACACAGTAGCCACACAATGCCTGGGCTCCCAGGGGAGCTGGGATTTGCTGGCTGTGGGCTGTGGCTGGTCACGGGGG
>PVJC01033008.1:0-19604 GCA_004026665.1 Murina feae
CCTCCCCTTTTCCTTCCTTCCCACCTTAATTTTTTTCTTCACTTCCTCCCTCTGACCTGCTTTGCTCCCTCCCCCACTCCTTCCTTCTTCCCATTCTCCTTTTAAGCTCTGCCAGCTCCCCCTTTACAACTTTCCTTCCCTCCCTCTTTTTCTCTCATCCTACCTTTGCCATACATTCTTCTCTACTTACTTCCACTATTTTAATACCTATCTATCTACCTGCCTAATTATCCACTATCATTTATCTTTTTTTCTTTTCTGACTTCTATTTTTAAAATCTGTCCCCAGTACACAACTATATTTGGTTTTCATTATAAGCCCTACAGTTCCCTCATACATCCTCTTTTTTTAACTCTGCTGTCCACTGACTCTTTTATAAAGTTCTTCCCTCCATCCTGTTCTACCCCTCCCCCACCTGGTTACTTCCCCCAAAACTCTCCCTGGCTGCTGCTCCCTCCACCTGCCCCCTGCCCATCTCTCCCTCTCCTGGCTCCTGCAGGCTCACCCCAGCTCTGAAGGGAGACTGGGGGCCTCTCACAGGAGACCCCTGCCCCTGTGGCAGAGAAAATGGAGCCATCAAGAGAGTGGGCCCAGGAGGTGGCATGTGTGTGAGAGAGGGAGCAGCCCTCCTTCCCTCATGGGGAGGGGGCATTAACCCCCAGCTCAGGGCTCAGCCCCAGCCAGGTGGCAGCTGCCCATGCAGCCCTGGCACTGCAGGTGCAAAGCAGGAACACCTCCACCTCTGGACCATCCACCCCTCCATTCAGGGACCCGCCAATGGCACAACTTCTGTCTCCCCTGGATCGCAGTGTGGATTCACTTCTTCCGCCCTGGCGGCTGCCGCCTGGATCGCCAGGCACACGCATGGAAGCTTAGCCTCCATGTCTGTGCCCCGCATCAATCCAGGCCGCAGTCTCGGGGCCGGCTGGCTGCTCCCGCCCTCAGCTCCCTCCTGGATCTTGGGGCAGAGATTTTCAGTCTACCTTGCTGGGCAGAGGTCTGCAGCTTCTCCCAGGCTCCGGCCTCCACCATCTTGGCTGGGCTAATTTGCATAAGTTGCTCTGATTGGCTGGTGGGCATGGCTTAGGCATCTCAAAGAAATGGTCAATTTCAATATTATGCTTTTATTAGAGAATATATATATATTATATATATATTAAAAAGCCAGTATGCTAATTAGACCTAACAGCTAAACGTCTGAACGACCTTCTGAATGAAGCCGAAGCTTCAAGGGGCTGCAAAGGGCTGTGAGGGCCGAGCCCCTTGCACGAATTTCATGCATCAGGCTTCTAGAATATATATATATATATATATATATATATATATATATATATATATATATATATATATATACTAGATTTTATTTTTTCATTCAGAGAAGCCAGGTCCAACCTAACAAGTTCTATCCTCTTACTAAGAGGATGCTTTGTTTTCTTCACTGTTTGAACTTTACTCAGTACCCAGGACCATGTCTTACACCAAGTGAAGAAGTCTTTGTTCATCAAAACAAAACTATTTTGAGTTCTCAGCTTTATGCTTTTGCTGTTGCTAGTCCATTTCTCCAGAATGCCCTCCTCCTCCTCTCTTTGTTCACTCGCTAGCTCTTCCTAATCTTTAGCTCAGTGTCATCTCCTTGGAAAGCCTTTTATGAGCCCGCACACCCAGTTTATGCTAGATGTGCCCCACAGAACTGCCACAACACCCTGTGAGCATCAAGTTTACCACATTGAATCAGATAATTATCTGCTCATGTGTCTGTTGCTTCTGCCAGACTGTCAGTGCCTCATCAGTGTGCTTGGCTCCCAGGACACAGGTGACCCCAGTGAGTATTTGCTGAATAAATGAATAAATGTGTGAATGACCTAAGCAATGTTTTGTTAACAGTGCTGTCGGTCGTATCTTTTTATAATTTGCTATCTAATTTTACCTTTTCCCTTCTAATTCCATTAACCTCCCAGCTCTTGTCTCTGAATGAGGTGAACTTTTAGACCGCAATCCATTTCTCCCTTGCCTCCTGGGCCTTCTCCTTCTCTTTCATATGTTCATTCTGATCTTGCTTGAATGTCATGCTGCTCCCACTGCCTCTATATCACCCTCACTCTCCTCGTTAGACAATTTAGTAAAATAAGAACCTCCAGGAATCCTTCAACTTAGTAAAGAGGACTTCTAAAGGACAAGCTGAAGTTGGTCCTGCAAGTGGCCGCATCTATGACCTTCTCTTTCTCTTGATTTCTCCCTGACAGATCCCCTTTGTGTACCCACAGAATAACTTAGGTATTGGTGCTCCAAAGGAGACTACCTTCTAAAGTCACTCACATTCATTTATTAGGGGAATTCAAATGATTACTCTTTTGATGGTAATTGTGTTTTAAAAGAAAACCAGAGGGACAGTAAAAAAAAAAAAAAAGAAAAAAAAGAAAGAAAAACAAGAAATCTTGAGCCAGAATTTTCAGGTATGCATCTATTGGGCAGATTTTTTTGGGTGAGCAGGCCATTAGTAGTAAAGTTCAACTTCTCTATAGAAGGGACTGGGAGTGCTGCTTGGGATGCCTGAGGACAGCTTTGCTTGTCATGGAATTATACTGGAGGTACCACAGGGCATCGGGATTAGGAGATTTTGGGGGCAAATCTAAGCTCCACTCATATACCAACTCTGTAACGTTAAGAAGCTCACATGACCTCTCTGAACCTCAGTGTCCTCATTCATAAAGTGAGTACAACTGATACTGTCACTTTCTTATAAGGAACAAATGAGATAAGAGATTCAAAGTCTTTAGGAGTAAATACAACACAATGTGGTGCACCAGTGTTGTAGGGACTGATTGGTTGGGCACAAACTCTGGGCCCAATACTAATTAAGTGTCAATGACCTTGTGTAAGTTTTAACATCTGTGTGCCTCCATTTCTCTAGCCACATAATTTGAGTCAGAAAGAATCTTTCTCATAGGGTGGTTAAATATGAGACAATTTACATGAGATCACATAAACTGCATGGTCCATGGCACTCAGTTACGAGACTCTCATGATCAAAGGTACAGAGCAATTGACACAATGTAGGGCCTATTTCGGCTTTAGCTGAAGGATCAAGACTTGGGCTGTTCCTATCTGTGAATGGACCTATGGAATTAAAACCCAGTTCTGGTTTATCCTGTCTTCCTTATATCTGTGTGCTTGCTTTCTTTTGCACCCTTTCCAGTTCAAATGCAGAACTTGGTTTTACTGATTTCCACAAGAAATTTCACACTCACTCTTCCTCTTCTATTTTCCCTTTATCTAATCTTCTCTCACTTTCCCTGTCCCTCTTTCCCCCTCTTTTCCTCTCCTTTCTTTCATGTCCCTTTCTTTCCTGTCTCCCCCCTTCTGACTCCAGAAACCCCCTTTCCTTCCCTGGAGCTCCCACTTCTCTTTTTTTTGTAAGTGTATTCATCAAAACCTCTTTTTGTTTTAACAAAGGCAAGTACCCCTAAGAAAAAAATTTCATACCAGCAGCAAAGAGTGTAACATTTTTTCTCATTATAGAATACTAGGGGCCCAGTGCACAGTGCACTCGGGGGGGGTCCCTCAACCCAGCCTTTGCCTTCTCACAGTCCTGGACCCCTTGGGGGATGTCCACCTGCTAGAGTGCATATCCAGCCTGGGTGAGGAGCTGAGGGCCATTTTCAGGCTGGCCACAGCTCCCATTGACCCAAGGTTCCAGCAAGGCTGGAAGCAGGTTTCTGGGGTTTATTTATCTTCTAAAATTGAAACTTTGTTGCCTTGAGTGGAGGCCACAGTCTGCCTAAGCAGGCAACAAAGCCTCCTGTTTGCTCTAGCTCCGTGGCTGGCAGCCGCCATCTTGGATGGGTTAATTTGCATATCGATGCTCTGATTGGCTGGTGAGCATGGCTTTGGCTGGTGGGCATGGGTTAGGTGTAACAGAGTGAGGGTTAATTTGCATATTACTCTTTTATTAGATTAGATTAGTACTGGAAGTGCCCTTAGATGTCAACTAGCTCAAAGGTTCTGGACATGGCTAGTTGGTTGTGGTACCCTGGCAGCATTGAAAATTCCAGGCCCTGCCCCCGGGATATAGTATCTGAAGGTTAGCACTGGGACGTGTAGTGATATTTGTGTGAAATTTATTTTAATTCAGGAAGACTTGGATTTAAGTCCTAATTCCACCACTTACTAATGGAATCATCTTGGCTGAACTACTTAAACTTCCAAAGCCTCATTAATATCTGTTAGATAGGAAAATACCACCTTCCTCAAATAACAAGCAATGGTCAGCAGATTGTTTGGCACACAGTGGGTGTTAACAGTTGTTTCTTTTCTTCCTTCCTCTGGTAGACAGTACAGAATCCTGATGGTCTCTTTAAACATACAGGATGATGATATGGGACATGGAGCCTCAACACCTCTGTGCCTTGTGCTCAGTTTAGAAAGGGAGAAGGGCTGACAGCATCATCTTCCTTGCTCAGATCCCTGCCCAGCTGCCTCCAAAGTTGGTCAGAAGTCCTAAACACTGGCATCAAGTTAGGAAAGAAAAATAAACAACATTCATTCTAAATTCATTTCATTGGGACTATTTCAATTACTCTCTGAAAGTAAATACTTTACTATTTTTAATCACATAGACTGATAAAATATATGTTCAGCTTTTTTTGGTCTTTTCTTCTTTTTATTTTTCTCCTCTTCCTCTCCCACCTACTCCTTTTGCCTACTATTTATAATTCTGAATCATGTACCCCATCCTTTGTCTAGTTTTTATTTATTTATTTTTTAATCCTCACCTGAGGATATCTGCCCATTGATTTTTAGAGAGGGTGGAAGAGAGAAAGATGGAGAGAAACATGAATGTGAAAGAAACACATTAATTGGTTGCCTCCTGCACACACCTGGACCAGGGTCCTGGCCGGGGAGGAGCCTGCAACTAAGGTACATGCCCTTGACTAGAATTAAACCCAGGACCCTTCAGGCCCCAGACTGACATTCTATCCACTGAGTCAAACCTGTTAGGGCTCTTGTCTAGTTTTTAGATCTCAAATAAGTACTGAGGGTCTCAGATTCCCTTTGACCATAATGTATTGGAAGTGCTAGCAGCCAGTGTGAAGAGCCCTGAGAATGAAGAATGTGAACTTGGGACTGTCTGGGGTGCATTGCCACCTGATCTTTGAAACACATGAGCACTGGCTGCTGGTCCCTGATGTAGTCCCTGATGATTTTGAGGCCCATTATTTTCAGGGATCCCTAGAGTGGATTTGCCTCTAAACCTTAGCTCCAGAAGCTTTGTTGCTCTCCTCTTGGGGAACCCTAGCCCCATCCACCCCTCCCCTTTCAGAGTTGTATAAAAGGCCTCTCTCTGTCAATAGGAATCCAAGAGGTTATTCATCCATGGGAAACTTGACAATGGCACTTATTCTTTGAGGAGGAGGGACATTTGTGGTTTCATGGTAACAAAGTTCCAATTTTGGTAAGTCCTGGGAGTTGAGCTGTTTTGTTCTATATTTTTACTCCTCCACCCTCCCAGCCCATTTATCCAAATCTCAATCTTTCTCTTTCTTCATGGTCCATTTAATTTTATCTTTAAACTCGTGGTCCAAATAACCCTCCAAGTTAGCTGTGCCCATAGCAACTGGCTTATTAACTCTTTCTACCAGGCAATAAGGTTTGGTAGGGGAGGAAGAATAGACACAAACTATTTGAAATTTATCAGAGAAAGAGAAGGGAAAATACATGCATAGCTTTTTAAAAAAAGAACCAGAATGGAAGGGTGCACTTCAATGGGAACAGATTGCCCAAAAGGCAGGTGGGTGGCAGAGAGTAAGAATAACGGAGAAGTGACCAAGCTTTCCTTTTCTTTGAAACACTCAGACACTTCAGGAAGTTATTGAAACTACTAATTTGTTGGCATGTTGACACCTCCTCCTAATTAATGAAGGACTTATTAGGAGGACAGCCGAGCTGCTCACAAAGTAAGAAGGGAAAATCTGTTGAACTTACTCCACTTGGCAGTCATGACTGAGCACGGCGCCACTGGAGGTATGGTTACTTGTGGACAAGCTGGAGCTTGAGCCTTTTGCTGGGCTCTCTTCCTATGGCTCCATGTGGTTGCTGCTGCCCTCCCTGGTCTGTGCGTAGAGTTCTGGCCCCAGGCTGCATCTGGCCCAGATAGGCCAGAGGGATCTGTGTGCAGGACAGAGGCCCCAGGAACTGGCCTGCAAAAGAAAAGAAAGAGGTACAATTCTTAGGACATCTACATGCTTTGGCACATGACAGTTGGGAAGGTTAATGAGTTAACAGATATAAAGAAGTTAGTATGGTACCTGGTATATACTAAGTACAAAATAATGGTAAAGTAAGGATGGAATTTTAAAAAGCTTTGTAATTTCGTGGCAATGTCCTTATCCATTGGGCAGGACAGAGATTTTAAGATCATCCTTTGACAAACGGGCAAATTGGGTCATGAATGCATTGGTGGGTTTCCCAAGGTGTACAGGTTAGAAGAGAGAGAATTGACTCTGGAGCTCTAGTCTTCAGGTTCCAGTTTATTTATTTGTTGTTTTTTTTACCATGCAAACACACTCATACTAACCCTTAGCATCATTCCTCCTGTTTCCATAGCAAAACAGGGCACAGAGGAGAGTGGGAAGTGTCCCACAGCTGCCCTACTCCAAAGATGTGTGGCTCAGAGGACAAAACCCTTGGCTTAACAAATCACTTTACCTGGTTGAACTTTAAATCTCCCACCTTTAATGGAACGTGATGATTACTTCCCTTTAATTGTGCATGTTAAGTATACCTTATGTAGCTAAAATAGACTCAGAATGAAATATCTCTCAAAATGAAATGTCACTAAAGGCCACTGAGATGTTGTTCTTCCTGGAGAAAGAGAAGAATATCCTTTCCAACAAAGTAGTGTCTTAGAAGAAGAAAACCAAAGAGGTAAAGTTGTCTTTAATTATTCTTCTGTTGTTTCAGATTTGGAGGTTGTCTTTTTAACCAAATGAATAATGCAATTGGCTGTTATGCAAAGGTGTTAAATTTTGATGATGCTGAAATGAGAGACTGGGATTCTGGATGTGAGACACTCCAATTTCTCTTTCCAAAGGGAGAGTTCTGATGTGTGTACAGTCCTGGGCCAGTGCTGCCCCCACTGAGTGGAAACACTCCCTGAGCCCAGACTGCTGCTGATTGGATGGGCTTAGGCCATGTTCCAAAGAGAAGGCAAAGGAGGTGATGGTTTCCATTGGTTCTCCTCATTCTTCAGCTTGCCCAGGCTTCCTGGCACCACTAATTCTTACATTGAGTCTGTGATTCGTGCCAAGAGACTGGGTAATTTGGAAATTGCTCTTCAATTTGTTGAATAATAACATTATAGATGGCATTTTCATTTTAACCCAGATCCCTTGAGACTCCAAGTTCTTCAAAACTCAATGAGATATCAAAAGGTACAATATCAGGCATTGCATTTTACTGACTCAATGAAGTGTGTATGTGAGGGTGAACTTTCCTGGTGCGTCTTAATCTAGCTGAAATCAACATTAGTTCTAGGACATGATGTATCATGATTGGTTGTGAGATATATCAGATGTAATATGTTACAGATAATAATTTATAGACTGAAATATTGCTAAAGATTTATTAGAAATTTAAATTAAATGAGTTTCAGGTTATTGCTAAAATAATATTCCTCCCACCACCTGCCTTCTGACATGCTCTCTGGAGATTCCTTGCCTTGTGTAAGAATATCCCTCATGTTGGCTATACTAGAAAAAAGTAATATATAAACTTTAATATCCTCTGTGTTAACAAATGCCTAATCTTTATTTTCAAAGACACTGAAGGACTTGAATTGTTGTCACTGGGTTTCCCATAACAGAGGATGGCATGAAAAGATATCTAGGAAAACTTCAACCTTAATACTCCTCTTCCCCTAACCTTTATCCATTTAATTGAATAAGGAATGAACAGTATAATTTAGTGGAAAAAAGCACAGGGTTTGATCCAAAGGAACTCTGACACTTAATAAGCTGTGTGGCTTTGAACAAATCACTCAACCTCTCTGAACTTTTTAGTTTTCTTGTTTGTAAAATGGGGCTAATGATAATGCCTACTTTATTTTCAGGATGAGAAGGTCCCGGCACAAAGCCAGGCACCAAGTTGCCTTCAGTTATTGTGACAGTTACAGGATTCTTGTTGTTGCTGTGGTTTTACATCACCCTCCAGTGCCTGGCAAAAAGAGTATATTTTGTCTGTGTGAAAATACAGTCTCAGCAACTAATTGTTCACAGGAGACAACTTTGCCTCCCCACAGCTGGCACTTAATGCATCAAAGCGTATCTTCCCTCAAGGTACTTTTTAGATAATTCAGTCAGAATCTACTGCAATCCAGCACCTGCCAGAGGCTTGCCTATGGCACTTGATATTTATTCTTTCATTTATTTAGCACGTGCTCATATTGCTCATGCCATGCTTACCATGTGCCTGGCACTGTTCCAGGTGCCTTAAAAATACTCATTTAAATATTAGCACAGCTCTTTGATGTAGGTACTACAAGAAAACTGAGGCACAGAGGGGTTAAGTAAGTTCCTCAAGATCACAGAGCTAGTAAATGGCAGAACAAGATTTGAACCTAGTAGTGTTGGCTCCAGAGCTTGAGAACTTGACTATGATGTTATTTGAGAAAGACTGTCTCAATATTCACCAGCTATTCTTCCAAAGTAAAATTCTTTCACTGGGATTAGTAAGATTGTCAGAAAGCAAGAGACCCAAACATATGACCTCAGCACCCCTTTCCTCCTTCCTAACAAGTTAATGTCCTGCCCTCTGTGCATGAGTCACCCGTTTAGATGGATATTCTGACTTTGCCAAACTTGTTGCAGGTATTATGTTCCATGTTCTAACATGGAAACTCAAGTGATAAAGTACATAAGTGAAGTGTGTTTCTGCCAAGGTGTGTGTTTTTGCCACGAATTGAAAACTGTGAGGCCCACACAGTTCCCTTTCTACTTCCATTCTTTGGCTCCTGGGCCAACTTCTTTGCAGTTGCCAGCTGTGTTCAGGTTCCTGCTGATATTTACCCTTTCTGCTATCTTTGGAGGACACATGCTCTGCATTTATCCCTGATTATTCTGTTTTTCTTATTGATTAATCATATATAATTCCTCTGAATCTCTTGGATGTAGGGAGGGTATAAACCATAAGCCAATAAGATGCTTATGATTTTCTTACCATGTAAAATGTTTCAAGGTGTGTGGACTAAAGTAGAAGATGAAAAAAATGATAAATTATATTACCTATTTTGAATAGTTACCATTTACTCATTGCTTGCTTTGCAGCAGGTGCTGGGCTAAGTGCTTTACATACATTATCTCTTCTTAATCCTTGCAGACATGGTTAATAAGTGATAGGACTTTCATTTAAAGCCCAGTCTTTCTGACATCAATGCCTGTCCTCTTAGACCACTGTGTCATACTGTACAATGAATTCAGTTCAGACACAAATAGCATATTTTGCTCAAATCAAGAAAAATGTTATTTCTCATTTTGACCTCAGGTAAAGGGAGTTGAATATAAGCCTTTTAGTTTTAACACATCATCACCAATAGTGCAATGCCTCGCTGGTTTTATTTCTATTTTTTTAACTAGAGACCAGCACACAATTGAAATTGCGTGAAGAGGCTCCCTGCCTCCCTCTGTGCAAGGAGGCACCCCGCGGACTGCTGTGGGAGTCAGGTCTGACTAGCACCGCAAGCAGCTAGGACCTGCACCTGACTTCTGCCCCAGGCCCCCCTTACCCCGTTGCTATTTCTGCTTCAGGGCTGTCTGAGCTGCCGATCAGGCTTGGGCAGGCCCCCCTGTGTCTATCTCTGTTTCCACTCCAGGCCTCATCTGTGCGTAAAACCTCCTCCTGTCTGGTCATGACCCATTATGGTGTCCTGGCCTAATTTTGCATATCACTTAGTGTGTGTGTGTGTATAGACACACACACACACACACACACACTAGAGGCCTAGTGCATGAAATTGAAATTCATGCACAGAAGGGTGGTTCCCTCAGCCCAGCCTAGCCTGAATCCTGTGGGATTGGGCCTAAACCAGCAGTTGGATATCCCTCTCACAATCTGGGGCAGCTGGCTCCTAACTGCTCACCTGCCTGCCTGATCACCCCTAACTGCCCTCCCCTGCTGGCCTGATCTCGCCCCAGTGGCCCTCCCCCTTCTGGCCTGATCTTGCTCCCAACTGTCTTCCTTTGCTGGTCAATTTGGTTTTGATTAGTCAGTTTCTATGCCAGTCAGCATCAAAAGCTCTGCCTGCTAGGCAGCCATTGGTTCTTCACAGCACCCACATTTGGTTCTGATTGGCCAGTTCCTAAGCCAGTTGGCATCAAAGCTCTGCCACCTAGACAGCCATTGGATCCCCATAGCACACACATTTGGTTCTGATTGGTCAGTGCCTATGCCAGTCAGCATCAGAAGCTCTGCCTCCTAGACAGCCATTGGGTCTTCACAGCTTCCACATTTGGTTCTGATTGGTCAGTTCCTATGCCAGTTAGCATCTCCAGGCCTATCTCCAGGCCTGATAACAGAGGTGGGGCTGAACAGCAGCCTCCATGGAGGCCTGGAGAGAAAGTAAGTCCTGGCTGCTGGAAAAGCCCAGAAAGAAAAAGGGAGAGAAAGAGAGTGGCAAGTACTGATCAACAGCTGCCATTGAGGTTGTGAATCAGATCTTGCCTCTCTATCTGGGTCTCAGCCCCCTGAGCAGTCAGTGCTGAGTCGCCATGCCAATCTAGCACTGACTGAAGAACTTCTGGTTGTTCAGCCTTTGGTCCTGATAGATCGTTACAACACAACCCTGGCCATGCATGCATATATGTATATACAATGTCTTTATTGATTTCAGAGAGAGGAAGTGAGAGGGAGAGAGTGATGGAAACATCAATGATGAGAGAGAATCATTCATCAGTTGCCTCCTGCACACCCTCCTACTGGGCATCAAGCCTGCAACCCAGCCATGTGCCCTGACTTGGAATTGTAATCCAACCATGACCTCCAGGTCATGGGTCGATGTTCAACCACTGAGCCACAATGGCAAGACTGGTTTTGTTTTTTGTTCCCCTTTAACCTTAATCATACTTCCTGTTCTTCTTCCCAAGAGACAGCCATTACAATAGTATATACACACATACACACATATATATCTTTAAGTAAGCATATACCCTTGTAAGATATGTAATATGATTTAATTATGCATTTTAAATTTATATTAATGGCATGTTCTGTATCTCTTGATGTATTTATCTCTTGCTGTTTTTATTTATTCACTAGTGTTTTACATATCTTTTCATATTTGCATTAAGTTTCTTTGTTGTAATTGCTGCATGGCATTCCACTCTCTGCATTCGTCACTTCTTCCATATCCATTAACTCTAGGGTGGGAACTGTGCTCTGGCTCTGCTTTTACAAGCGGTGTGGTGCATGGTGCTGAGCAAGAATGTCTTGGGGATATAGTCCCAGAAGTGGTGTTTCTGGGTTATAGGGAGTACACATGCTTCATTACACCAAAGACTTCCAGATTGCTCTCCAGAATACCAGTTTAAACTCCCACCAACCATATACCATAATAAGAAGCCTTTATTACAAGTCACACTGTTATAGACATAAATGCAGAGTTACGTGAAAACAATTGTGTTCAAGAATAAAAACCAGAGCACATAACATTATATATGCATTAATTTCAGCGTTTGCCCAGGAAACAGAACACTTTGGGGGAAAACTATTCTAAACCTGCCTGGCTCCAAGTGGCCAAGGTATGAACAGTTCCTGCAACACTGGCCTGCCTGAGACTCAGTGTGGGGGCCACCTGCCTCCTCCAGCTGCCCAACAAACTGGACAGCACCATCTAGGGGGCCCTCAGTGCCCGCAGTGACCCCAGACAACCAAGTGAAGGCCATAAAGAACCCTTCAGGCTGGGGTGGCTGTGCCAGGTCCTCCAGATGTAGTAATGTAATTACTACATCCCAGATCTCTTATGCTTCAAGGACAGTGGAAGGGCATCTCAGAAGCCATCAGCTTAGGCCTTTTTCAGGAAGATCTTTCAGGAAAATGGCCAACACTAGCAAGTCTGTCTGAATAGAGAAGAGCAGCACTTCCAAGGGCTGAAGACAACATCCATCTGGCCCCTGACATATTCTGGAGGTGGCCATCTGCATCCCAGGGGTGGCTGAATGGCCCTCCTACCTGATGCTGTCTAACTAGGGGTTACTAAAAGGTAACATCCTCACAGCCCTGTTGAAGAACTTGTCCTCTGGGTGCTCATTCTTCCCGCTGCAAAGGAAGGACCACACGGCACAGAAGCCAGAGGAAGAAGAAGACAATGGATGGCATATACAAGGTGTGTGAGTGTGCCCATGGGAAATTCCCACACAGGAACACCTGCTTCAGGGGAGTGTGTGAATGTTTGGAGGCTAGTGCTCATCTCTGCCTGTGGGTCATGTGCTCCTTCTGCATCACCTGCTTCCCAAAGTCTTTGTTCTTCAACATCAGGAGCTCCCCCTCAGCCAGCAGGGATTGCCCACATGCTGGAAGAGCTCAAAGCAGATCCGCAGGTTTCCCTCCTGCCCATCCCAGGGCTACATGTCCTTCTGGGGGTTGCAGACCTTCATGCTGGTCTGGTAGAAGATTTCCCACTTTAGTCATTGTTGCCACATGACTTTTAGAAAAACTAGAGGCCCGGTGCACAAAAATTTGTGTACTCAGAGGGGTCCCTCAGCCCAGCCTATGCCCTCTTTCAGTCTGGGACCCCCTCAGGGGATGTCCACCTGCTGGCTTAGGCCCGCTCCCTGGGGGATTGGGCCTAACCTGCAGTCAGACATCCTTAGCACTGCTGAGGAGGCAGGAGAGGCTCCCACCGCCACCACTGTATTGGAAGCCATTAGCCTGGCTTGTGGCTAAGCAGAGCTCTCTCTGTGGAGCACACTGACCACCAGGGGGCAGTTCCTGTATTGAGCACCTGTCCCCTGCTGGTCAGTGTGTGTCATAGTGACCAGTCATTCCCAGTCATTCTGCTGTTAGGGTCAATTTGCATATTACCCTTTTATTATAGAAAAATGGTATTGCATAAGTACAAGTTGCCAATAGGCTCAGAAGAATTGAGCATGCCATAGAGTCAGCTCAGGCTAGCTCAGGTAGGATGCAAGTGTGCTCACAGCCTTTCCTTGGAACCCTCCCTGGTAAATGGTTAATGTTTCTTATAACATCTAATATTGCTTTGCTTTGTGCAATAGTGATTTGTGTGCTTTTCTCCAGTGAGCATCTTATGGGTTGTAAATAATGTCTTTCTCCATCCCTTTTGCATGTCTTGCAATGCTTTGTTTGTAGTAAGGCCCTCAGGAAGTGTTTTGTAATATGAATTGTCTGAATTTCTGGAAGGTACTGCGTGCCAATAAGAAGCCATTGGCTGGGAAAGGGTGGGTAGCAGCTAGGAGTAGAAAGCCACAGGTTATCTTTTTTTTATTAAAATGGTGTGTAGAATTATGCCTACACACACACTTACTACATTTAACCAGAGGCACCTGCTTACGTTAGGATAGATGAACTATATGAAACTGCTCTGATGAAATGAGACTTTTAAAATTACAAGGTTTCCCCCCATAAGTTGACAACTGAAAATTACTCCAGGCTATTGTTGACTTGTCCTCTTTAGTAACCTCCTAGTTGGGCTTGGGAATGGAAGGTCCCAGGGACAAAAAATGCTTTTCTCTCAGCCAGGGGCTTGGGTCCCAACCTTGCGGGGCAGAGTGATGGTGTCTTTCATAATGCATGAGTGTTTATCTAACAAACAGCAACATGTTCTAATTAAACTGTGGTTGAAGATATGGGCAGTGTAATCTGTTTCTCAGAGATGGATACTCATTGGCTTTTCCAAGATGCTGGCCCTTCACTAGCCCATAGACCTCTAGGGCAGTATATGCTGTGGGAGTTATTAAGAGTGGGCTGGGTGGTGTGGCCACCTCTGTTGAATCATTCAACATCTGAAGTCCAAGCTCTGGTGTAGAGTTTGGCTTCCCCATGCTGAATTTTTCTTTATACAAAGCTCTTGGAATGCAGGCAGGCCTTATGTTGGAATGTGGGACAAAAGAGAGTACTAGCTGAACCCCTGGAGGAAGTTCCCTACAACTTCTGGATTTAAGGAGTAAATAACTTATCCAGGGCCTTAGGCTGAGAGAACCTTTAAGCCCATTTTATGAGATGTCCATCTCCATGTGGGTCTTTCACAGAGGAAGAGAACAAGGAATATGTGAACTGGCTCTTGAATGCTTTCATCACTTTCATTGGTCAAAGCAAGTCACATGACCATGCTTAATTATAAGGTGTTGGAGAAGTGTAATTTTCCTGTCTTCCTAGAGAGAAAGGAGGGCTGGAAAGAATATAGAATGTTGTTAATGTTTACTACAGTAATACTGGACATAGGAAAATGGTGATAGTTTTGATAGATGCTAGAAAATGATAATCAGTGAGCATCATATACATTCTCTTGCAGAGAAGGGAACCTTTAAATGTAAGTAGTACTTTAGAAGAGATCTAGGCCAGTGTATTTAAACTATACATCTTGGAAGTATAGAGGTTCATGCCATAGGGCACATAGACAGATAAAAGTGAGGAGCTAAGGTGGGGTCCTCTCCATACATCTCCTCAGGTGGAGAAACATTGCTGTTACAGCATATATTTCTAAAGTGATGGTTTTCAATACTACACTACCCTGATTACTCTCCCTAGAACAAGCTCCAATTTGCCATTGGCCCTTCTTAAATTCAGTGCTTAGCCATGAACATACTTTTCCATATGTAGTTTTGTCAGTTTAGAGGCTAAAAGATCTGTTGGTTTTTGTTGCTTTAGATTCTCTTTTTTTGCAATTAATATTTCATTAGTCTTTCTGAAAACCATATTATACCTTTGGTCCATTATAAGCCATATGGGTTTCTCTAACCCAAGAAGGCATATAAGTTAAAACAAAAACAGAAGTAGTAGGTTGTGGTAGATTATACTTTTCAAAGATGTTCACAATATTTCTAGTTTCATGTACTCTTCTGTGATGTGTCCTTGATACTCTCATCAAGATCAAGAGGTAGAATATCTCTTTTCACCCTTTGATTCTCAATAGTCCATATGATGGCTTTGACCAATAGCATATGCTGGTTAATGCTGAGGCACTTCTGGGAGTAGCTGTAATGGGCTTGGCAGCTTCTATTTTCCGACTTGGAAGCCAATTAAGAAATGTGACTGCCAGATCACCATGCTGTGAATAGCCCAAGTGTGGAGAAGAGGCCTGGGTGAATGAGGTGCAACATAGAGAAAGAGGCCAAGGAGACCAGGTATGTGAGTGAAGAAGCCATCTTGGATGTTCTGCCCAACTGAGGCTTCAACAAACATCATCTTCCATTGCAGTCATGTGAGAAGCCCAAGACTGATCCTGGCTGACTCACAGAACCATGAGAAATAATACATTTTTTATAATTTCAATTGTTTGAGCCATTACATTTGGAGCTAGTTTTTTTTTATGAAGCAATAAATAACTAAAATAGAATTTGGTACCAGAGGCAAACTCCTAAGATTCTTAGAAGTCATTTTGTCTGAAGACTATTAGAAGATATAACCTTATGATCCTCAGAAGTCATTTTTCTAGTTGAGAGATTCTGTAAGGCATCACCTTACTTACCAAAATTTTCAGTTAACAAAATGTCTTAGCTTGTGCTTTTGATCTAAATGTAATCCTAAGGCTATATTTTATAGGAGGGAGGGTCCTGAATTTGATCTATGCCTTGAGCTTATTTCTTATTTTGAGAAACATTTGCTTGTAGGAAAGACTAGGTATGAAAAATACTTCTATTTTCAAAGACTTTAAATCCTGACTCCTGTATATTTCCTCTAAATTCTATTTGAAAATTGAATAATTCTTCCTTTAGTTCATCTCCGTTTGTACCTTATCATAGGAGATAAAAGAAACTAGTGAGCACTTCTGGTAATCTGCGTGGAAATTTCCTTAGCCAGTTCCATCAGTTTGCTGTACATATTTTTAATTTTAACGTTACTGCAGGTGACAGTTTTGTTAAACTTCCAGCCACTTTGTAATGCTTGCCATTTTTCCTTTAGGCTCCAGTAACAATTTTTTTCACTGTTCTTACAGCCTCCATTGACATATTTCTGGAGGCCTTCAATCTCTGCTTTAGGCCCGGTCACAAGGCCAATGCTATATGTATTAGGTATTTGCTTTGTCAGCATCCCACGTTTTAAATCAATTTTCTGTCCTGATTATCTATTGTGAAAAAACAGTCTTCTCCAAACTAAGTGGATTCAATAGAGTTTTTATAATGTATTACAATTCTGTGGGTTGATTGCAATCAGTTGAGGGTTTTTGGGTGTCCCGATCAGCTAGGACATCAAAGTATCATATTCATATACCTGGGTAGAAAATAATGAGTTAATTCAGCTGGAGAGAACCTACATGTGACCTCTCCATGTGTTCCAGTCTTCTCACAGTGTAGTGACTACCTTCCAAAAAGAGGTATCATAAGAACAAATATTCTTAGAAGGCCAGACAAAAACTCTAAGATTTCTTATGACCTGGCCTCAGAAGTCACTTTGTATCACTTCCACTATATTCTGTTGATCAAAAGCAAGTCACAGGGCCATCCCATACCCCAAGTGAGGAGAAGATTCAAAGATACTGGGAGCCATGGTTCATTGGGGCACATCTTTGGAGACCACTGCTTAGGTGGCTAGAGACATGATGGAAATAGCATTGAAGAAAATGTGGTGAATACGAATTGCACGACGTCCGATTGTTGCTTGGGAGGTTGTTCTTATTCTGGAACTTAGGTGAAGAGAATGAGTGGCGAATTAGTCCTTGTCTAGATCCATCCTCTGAAAAGTAATGATATCCAATTAGCTATGGACAGGGCTTGCTGGCCATTAAGCACAGAAAAACTTTCATCTCTTACCATGTTTCTTTCACAGAGGTATAAAGCAATTTTTTTTTAATGCGACCTATTGAGAGGTCTTGACAGATCCTTTCCTTTCATGTCTGGCCTGCCCACCTCCTTATACATGCCTTATCAATAAATAAGCTGGTCTATGTAATGCAGGGAGGCCTTACAAAAAGACCTAGGATTTTGAGATGAGTATGTACGAACAAAAGAGAACTAGAATAATACCTGCTCCTCAGCATTCTCAGTGCCAGCAGGATGGGTATTTAAGGCAGAGCAGGTGCTCTGGTCAGGTAGCTCAGCTGATTAGAGCATTATCCTTATATGCCAAGCTTGCAGGTTCTATCCCCATTTAGGGTATATACTAAAGTCAACCAAATAATGCATGGCTCAGAACCCTGTGGCAGAGGATCTGGGGAGTGTGGCCATGGGAGAGATCACAGGGTGGGCAGAGCTGGAGGATATTTTCATTCCATGAAAGTGGCTGCTGCCTTTGAGGCAGCAACAGTAATATTTCATTTCTTCCGTGGTGTCTCCTACCTTTAAATGCCAGTCTCTGCAGCCACCTTATCTCCCGTAGCACATTTCAATTAGGTATTCCAAATCACACTCTTTTCTTCCAGGACAAATATGCCAGAGGTGGTATTTACTGTTACAGCAGTATTTTAAATACTTGGGGAAAAAGGCCTAGTGAATAGCCATTTCTCACTTATAATAATAATAATAATAATAATAATAATAATAAAGCACCATGATAATGGAGAGAAGAGGTGAATTCTAGGGTTGATGCCAGTAACTGACTGACTTAAGTGAACATCTTTTGTCTCTGCCCTCTTTTCTCCCCTTCTCCCATTCCAGCCTCAGTGTGAAGGTTATGCTCTGTCAAGAGCAGCCTGCCACGTCATCTTCATAGAAGGTTCATGAATGCCTCCTAGAATGTCTTTCCTCTAGAGACACCTGGGCTTCGATTTCACTCACTACCCATGCCTTCTTTTGTTTTGAGGAATGTTTGCATGAAATCAGAATCACTGTTTCTCTAGGATTTTACCAGGCATGGTCACTTATACTTCACCTATGGGGCATTATCAGCTCTCAATGGGATACCACCAATCGCACCTCCAGGAGGCATATGGTTGAGAAACTTGTGAATTATACATTTCCTTCTTAGAATCAACTCTCAATTCCTTGGCCTGGTATTGAAGGTCCTTCAGTCTGGTTTGCATTTGTCAGCTCACCTCTTACTGTTCCTTATACCCACTTGCTCACTGGGCTGATGTCCTCATTACTTCCTTTGTCAATTTGCACATTCTTCTATCCAGACCTTGGCACATGATAGTGGTGAAGTCTGCCTGCATTTCCCCTGTACTCAGAATCCTCCTGATGGATTTCTTCTCCATAGATCTGATGTCTGCTCATACTTGAGATAAGATTAGGTCCCACTTCCTCCTTTAAGCCTTCTTTGACCCCACACCCCAGCACTCAGTCCTGCCCCCTTTCTGAGTTTTTAAAGGGCTCATTATCATGACTACTCATTTGACACTTGCCATATGTTGTCTACCTAACTAAGTGTTTTAGAGGCAGGGGTAATTTTGCCCTGTGCTTATTTTTTATCCCCTCTGAGTCCAGAATAGTTCCTTGAACATAGAAGATGCTTAGTTAATATTCATTGATTGAGTGGACAGATCAAGGAGTTGGATCCTAGGAAGCCTAACTTTTGGAGCCAATGTACTCAGTTTGGAAATCATAAATTTATTTAAAGCAAGGTCTTTCATTTTACTGTTTTACCAATAAACATAGCTCTCATACTTGAATTTCTCTGAAGTGAAGGAAACCCAACCAGATTCCTGAAACTAATGGTTCAGGTCAAGAGTTTTCTTGGTGTGAGAAAAAATTGAAAGTATCTGGGTTTTCCACTTCTAGAGTTTTGACAATCCAGGTGTGTTGATCATTAGAATGAAGGGAATTAGAACATGAGCTGTGATCTTAAGCTTATGTCCATAGCAGATAAGTAGACTCTCATAAAAGATGGTTTTACTTCTGCCATTTACTGGTTAAACCTTCTATACCGCAATTTCCTCGTCTAGAAAATGGATTTAATAATGGCTGTCTACCTTATGTGGTTTCTATGCAGTGCCAGTGTGATAATAAATGGGAAAATTATTTTAGATTTTGTACAATGCCATGAATGTAAGGAATCATACAGTGTTGTGTAGCCATCTAAACTAATAAAAGCGAAATATTAAAATTAACCGTTTCTCCGAGACAGGGTAAGCCACGCCCACCAGCCAATCAGAGCGGCTGTATGCAAATTAGCCCAGCCAACATGGCGGCCGCCACTCCCGGACCTCAGTAAACAGCCCTTTCCATTGCGGCAGCAGCGAAAGTGAAGCTGAGCCCTTCAGCTCAGCTCCGATTAAACTGCCTCTAGCGAAACACAGCTATTTGAAACATTGTAACAATCACAGAATCCTCCGGAGCTGAAGGAAAGAGCAGCTCGGGCCTAACCAGTAAAAGCAACAATTGTTTCATTATAGACGCTGCGAGGTGAAGCAGAGGCTTCGTTAGTAGTTAGAAGGCCGCCTTAAAGGAACAGTGTATCAATTACAGTGTATCAAGGAACAGTATCAATTATAGGAGAAA
>PVJC01033009.1:0-19599 GCA_004026665.1 Murina feae
TCCCGGTGCCCTCCAACCCTGCCGCCTCTTTCCTGCTCCCCGATGCCCCTCCAAGGGCCTGGGAAGCCCACCAAACAGGCCGCCGACCCCCTGCCGCCTCTTACCCGCTTCCTGGTGCCCTCCAACCCTGCTGCCTCTTTCCCACTCACGGGTCCTGGGTCCTGCGCTGTCCCACCCTGCAGCCGCTCTGTGCACTCGGGAGGTCCCTCAGCCCGGCCTGTGCCCTCTCGCAGTCTGGGACCCCTCGGGGGATGTCCACCTGCTGGCATGCCTGACCAGCCTGGGTGACGGGCTTTCAGGCTGCCCACAGCTCCCATTGCCCAATGTCCCAGCAAGGCCGGCTGGAAGCAGGTTTCCTATAATTGATGCTGCTCCTTTAAGGCGAGGCCTTTTACTAACGAAGCCTCCTCTCTGCCTCACCTCGCGGCTTCTATAATGAAACAATTGTTACACTTAATTGTTGTAAATGTGTGTTTTGCTTCATCCCAAAGGCTAAGGAGCCAGCGGGCAGGTAGTTTCCCTTTCGCTCCTGCTGCAATGGACGCTGCCTAAATGTTTACTCAGGTCCGTGAGTGGCGGCCGCCATGTTGGCTGGGCTAATTTGCATACAGCCGTTCTGATTGGCTGTGGGCGTCCCGGAGAAACGGTTAATTTTACTATTCCGCTTTTATTAGTTTAGATACTGAAAAGTATCCTTTGAGAAGAGGAAGAAGAAAAAGGAAAGTAAAAATTATGAACAACAAATACATATCTATCAACAAGTGAATCTAAGAATCAAGTGAATAAAAAATCTGGTGAACAGAATAAACTGGTGAATAGAATAGAATTAGAGGCATAGAAAGGGAGTGGACTGACAATTTTCGGGGGTTAAGGGTGTTGGGGTGCATGAAAAGAATGGACAATAATTGTACACCTATGGATGAGGACAGTGGGGGGAGGGCAAGGACAGAAGGTTGGGTGGGAAATGGGAGGAGGGGAGCAATGGGGGAAAAAAGAGGAACAACTGTAATAATCTGAACAATAAAGATAAATAAAAAATAAAATAAATAAAAAAATTAAAACTTGTGTGCTATAAATGATACCATCAAGAAAGTAGAAAAATTACCCAGAGAATGAGATAAAATATTTGCAATTCATATCTGATAAGGGTTTAGTGTTCAGAATATGTAAAGAACCTTCACAACTTAACAATAGGACAAATAACCCAATTTAAAAATGGGCAAAGGATATGAATAAACATTTCACCAAAGAAAATATATAAATGGCCAATAAACCTAAGAAAAAATGCTCAACTTCAGTGGCTATAATAAAAAAAGACAGAAAATTACAAGTTTTGGTCTGGATGTAGAGAAATTGGAACCATTATGTATTGTTAGTAAGACTCTAAATTGGTACAGTTATTTTGTAAAAAATTTTAGTAGTTCTTCAAAATGTTAAAAATTGAGTTACTAAATGACCCAGAAATTCTACTTCTAGGTATATACCTGAGAGAATAAAAGCTATGTCTAAAAAATTATTGTACATGAATGTTCACAGCAATGTTATTCATAATAGTAATAAAGTAGTTACAACCACCTGGCTGGGCATGGGTCGATTCCAGTCAGGGCATATGCCCAGGTTGCAGCTTGATCCTCAGTGGGAGCCATGCAGGGACAGCTGATGATGATTTTATCTTATCATTGATGTTTCTATCTCCCTCCCCCTCTCCCTTCCTCTCTTAATTCAATGAAAAAATATTTTTTAAAAAGAAGTTACAACCCAAATTTCTACCAGTTGGCAAATGAATAAACAGAATGTGGTATATCCATACAATGGAATACTATTTGGCAATAAAAATTAATGAACTACTAATACATGATCAAACGTGGATAAAACTTGGACAATAAATTATGCTAAGGGGGGGGGCAAGGGGAAAAAATGGAGATCTATCTATCATCTGTTGTAATACTTATCTATCACTTGTTGTAATACTTTAAGCAATGAAATAAAAAAAATTATGCTAAGGGAAAGATGATGTATATGATTACTTTTTGACACACCAATTCCACTTTTAGGAATCTACCCTCAAGATATATCTCCAACAAGATGAAAATACATATGCACCTGGTTACTGATTATAACATTTTTATAATTGCAAAATATTGGGAATAACGGACCTTCATACTAATTCACTATGCCATATTGTGCAGCTGTAATAAAAAAATGAGAAAGATCTCTATGATCTGATATGAAGTGATAGTTAAGATGTACTGTCATGTAAAAAACCAAAGCTCAAAAGAGTGCCCATAGTATGCTACTCTTCATATGAAAAAAGAAAATGCACAGAAACAGCCTATTTCTGAAAAAAGAAACACAGGAGAACAAATGAGGTTGGTTACTGAGAGGAGATGAATGGAATGAGGTGGAAAGAATAGAATTAATGGCAGATGTCACTTTTGTGCAGTTCTAACTTTAGGAATTATGTTATTACTAGGGGCCCGGTGCACAAATATTTGTGCACTGGGGTGAGGGGGGGAGCAGGTCCCGCATCTCAGCCTGTGCCCTCTCACAGCCTGGGACCCCTCAGGGGATATCCACCTGCTGGCATGCCTGGCCAGTCTGGGTGAGGGGCTGATGGCTGTTTGAAGGCTGGCCAAGCCCCCCACTGGGGAACCTCACCCCATGGGGGTGTGGCCAGCCTGGGTGAGGGTTTGAGGGCCATTTTCAGGCTGTCTACAGTCTCTTCAGGGTTCAGGTCCCTACTGGGATGCCTGACCAGCCTGCATGAGGGGCTGAGGGCCATTTTCAGCCTGCCCATAGCTCCCATTGACCCAACGTCCCAGCAAGGCTGGCTGGAATCAGGTTTCTGGGGTTTATTTATGTTCTATGATTGAAACATTGTTGCCTTGAGCAGAGGCTCGGCTGGCCGAGGCAGGCAGTTTCAACTCCATTGCTGGTGCAATGGAAGCCTCCTGTTTGCCCTAGTTCCATGGCTGCCAGCAGCCATCTTGTCTGGGTTAATTTGCATACAACCACTTTGATTGGCTGGTGAGCAGGGCTTAGGTGTCTGGAGTGATGGTTAATTTGCATATTGCTCTTTTATTAGATTAGATTTCACAGGCTCAAAAAAAGAATTAAAAAACTAACAAAACCAACAAAAACAAGCTCATAGATAATGACAACAGAATGGTGGTTACCAAAGCTGATGAAGGTGGGGAGAGATTGAATTGAGTAAAAGGGGTCAGTATATGGTAACAGAAGGAAACTAGATTTTGGGTGGTGAGCATGAATTAGAGTATATGAATATTGAATTGTCCTGTTGTATACCTAAAATTTATATAACAATATTAACCAATGTTATCTCAATAAATTTAATACAAATAAATAAAATATTAACAAGTTTGAGAAAACAAAACCAAAAGGAATCAAAACAGGAACAAGTGAACTGAACCATATTCAAATGACCACACTGGGGGCAAAGGGACAGAGAACTAACTAGCACAGGTAATTTTTAAGTCTTTGGACAATATACTCTTAAGCTAAAGACAAAATGAATTCTAAACAAATATTGTACTCTAGTTAATAAGCTTCTTTTAATAGAGTTATAGGTTTGCAATTCTAATACTACTTTCTGTGTATTCAAGGATTTAGTGAATAGACAAATACATTATGAGTAATAGCAGAAATTTCTCACTGTCATAAAAGGAAGTTACAAAGATAGAATGAACTTTGCTGTTGGATTGGAATTTAGAGGCATCAGTGCAAACTCATGATGGATAGAGAAGTTACCACAATAACAAAAAATTAATAAAATAATGAAATATAGATGTGAGTTAATTAAATGATTTCCTAGCTTTGTGGACTGAGAGAGTCTATGAGTAATAACACTTCTATGGAAATGAGCATACACCTAATGCCCAGATCTTGGTTTCTAAATACCATTCTCCACTAAAAGAAACCAGGGTTCCTTGGGGAAATGGCTGATTTTTAGGGCTGAGGCAGAAAATATACAAGATGAGCCTGGAGTATCTTGTTATGCCAGAGACCATGCTCAGAAAATGATTAGGAATGTGTCAAAAAGACATGAGGCGACATAAAGGGGCTCCCACGGGTCAAAATTGGGGCAATTTGAGCATCAAAATAAATAATGATAGTAAAGAATTATAAGTCATTGAATAAAATAACCCACGAGTTCACTTCATATAAATAAATACACAAGGAAAAAAAACCCTCTTACAGTAGAAAGCCAAATAATAAATATAGAAGGGATGATAGAATTAGAAATTCATTATTTGGCAACCAGCATAATAAATTTGCCTCAGGCAAGGAATATCAATGGATGCTAAACTAGTGACTGAAAGTTTGCAGAGTAATAGGACATTAACATATCTTCAAAATATATTCCCATAAGATCATTACAAAGAATAAAATAGTAAATTTATGGTGTAGAAACCTGGAAGACACCACATTAACCAAGTGATCAAGGTTAACATCACCAGAAATAAGACATATTGACATCATGAACCTCATGATATGATGTACTAAGAAGGACACAGTATCACTTCAGTGGTATTCCTGCCAGAAGTGCAGAACCTGAATCTAATCATGTGGAAACTTCAGACAAACCCCAAATGAGAGACATTCTGTAAAAAAGAACTGGCCTATACTCTTCACAAATATAAATGCTATAAAAAACACAGATTGAAGAATTGTTCCAGATTAAAAGAGACTAATGGGCCATAACCAAATGCACCATATGATCCTGAGTTTTCTCTTTCTATAAAGGACATTTTTGGGGCAATCAGCAAAATCTGAATATGGTTTTTAGATTATGATCTTTAGATCTGACTGGTATCAATGTTAGCTTCCTGTTGATCAACATCCTATACTTATACAAGAGAATGTCTTTGTTTTTAGGAAATATACATCCACTATTAAGGATAGAGGAGCATTATGTCTACAATTTATTTGCACACAATTCAGAAAAAGAAAGAGAGTGTGTGTGTGTGTGTGTGTGTGTGTGTGTGTGTGTGTAGAAGGGAAAGTGGATAAAACATAAAGAAAATGTAAAATATTAACATTTGGAAGTTGAGTGAAAGATATTCAGAAATTATTTGTATTAGTATTATTCTCCCAATTTTTCTTGAAGACTGAAGTTGTGTTAAGTTAAAAATTTAAATGACAGAAGCCTAGAAGCCAGGGAGAAGGTCTAGGAGCAAAGAGTACAGGCTAAAGGCCAACCCTTAGAAAATGCTCAGTTGTTGGGTAGGTTTCCAAGAAGCACCAAGACAGGAATCTCTAGGCACATGCAGGTATTCAGAAAAGTATTGTTTTCATAAGTTTCAAGTCAAAGCTGGAGGCTTCATTCTGACAAAAGACCAGTTGCCAATGGCTCCTCAAAGTCCTGCTTATGGGGCAGACATCAGTTGGTCCATTGAACTCCTTCCAGGTCTGCATTCAGAACCCAGCCCACAAGGCAGAAAAACTGAGAATTGGAAGATTCCTTTTAGAGAATGGATGGATGGGTGCACAGACAGGTAGATGCATGTAGGTACACGCATAGTTGAGATGTAAAAGGCTAAATACCCATAGTGAAAGAACTTAATGCAAATTAATGATGCTTACCAATATTCGTTATTTTAAATAACTACAGCTCAGTCAGCAAAGAAAGCATCATATAAAGTAGTTCATCAGGGACCTGCTAAAATGAGAACGTTTAACTTTGAGTCTAGTTATGTTCTGTCCAATATGGTAGCTATGAGGCTTATGTGGCCATGGAGTACTTGCAATGTGGCTAGTATAAATTGAGATATGCTATGAGAGTAAATACACTGGAATGTGAAGACTTAGCATGATAAAAAGAATGTATACCATTTCAGTAATTTTTAAGTTGATTACATGTGGAAATATTAATATTATAGATATAGTTTTAGATTGGGAAAATATAATTTTATTTGCTTCTTTTTAAATATGGATACTAGAAAATTTAAAATTATATGTGTGGCTTGCATTATATTTCTGTTGGACAGCACTGGCCTGGTTGATAAAGGATTTTGCAAGTTTTTGCTCAAATCTCACCTTCTCAACAAGGTCCTTGTTGTCCACTCTATCTAAAAGTGCACCCTTCCCTGGCACTCTCCAACTCCCTTCCTTGATTTATTTTGCTTCAAGGCACTTTTCACCTCAGACATACTATATTTTTTACTTATTAATATTTTCTTTGTTCTCCCCCACAAGGATAGCTTTCATGAAGGTTTTTTTGTCCGTTTTGTTCATTATTGTATGATCACCTTGACACATTATTAATATGCATAACTTCTTTACTTTGGGAAGCCTTTTGCTTCTTAACTCTCATGTATCTGCCTGCTATTTCTTCCATCCATCCATCCATCCATCCATCCATCCATCCATCCATCCATCCTTCAACAGTATTTGGCAACTAGTACACATACAAAATATCTTTGTGAAATTAATTTTTCAAATTGACTTTTGACCAGTTTCTTAATTTACCAGCACCCAAGTTCTAGTTTGGGATTATTTTGGGTCTGCTTCATACTGACCCCTGAATTGTTCAAATAGGAGAGAAGAGGTACCCAATGGGCACCACTACTTGCAAGTGTCCACAGTACAGAGAACGGTCTTGGGAACTGCCCTCACTCCCACCTCCCTTTTTGCCTTGAATTCAAGGCTATAGTTTTTAACAAATCTGGATGAGGGGGAGGGAATAGATGCAGTTTTCCAAAAGGCAGCCAGACATCAGGAACTATGTGGGTAGGGAAGCACATCTACTTAAAAGTGCTAGTATGTTTCATTTTTCGTAGACAATCACTGAATTATACCTCTAAGAAGAATTTAAAGGTCATATACTCCACTGGTCAAATCATAGTCTTCGAATATAAGAATAAAACCCAATGGTAAGAATAAGATCTCAGAGAGCCCTAAGCCAGCCCCTTCATTCTTGTAATAGAACCCTGGAGCCCAGAAAAGGGAAGGGACTTACTCAAGGTCATGTAGTGATTGGAGAGCTGGGCCTGGCACCCAAACTGCCTCCCTCCCAGACACTGGTTCAGTTCCAGGCCTGAGGAGGGGGTGGCTGAGCACAGATAAGAGGTGGTTGGGTTGGAACAACAAAACACAATCCCAGATCTGGTGGCTGTTTGGGGATGAGCCAGACAGATTTTGTAAGCATCCCTTGCTATAGGTGTACAACACATGTCTACGATTTAAAAACAAACAAATAAACAAACACTCCAAGCACTGTGGGTACAAACAGTTGAGAAACTAAAAGCTTCTTTTAGACAAGACAAACTGTTACTCGTTGCAAAAATAAGGGTGAGGTGACTTAGGTTTGTGTGTGTGTTGTATTTTTAATGTAATGAAAATAAAGCATATATGAAGTCAAACCTAAAACAGCCTATATGGTTAAATTTAAATAATTCCTAATAAAAAATCCCTAAGGACTACCCCCCCCCCATTATTTAAAAAATCTGCTTTATTTTAAATTAGGCATTGGTACAAGACCAACAAAATTAAATATTTACTTTAGCCGAGAACAACTCTCAGTTGTTGTGGGCAGGGAAAAATTCCTTTTTGATAAGCTACTATTTGGTAGCTAGAAACCAAAATCTCTCAGCCTGATACTCTGCTAATTGCAGGCCCAAAAGCTGGACGTCTGCGTGCTTCCTCTGTAAGATATGTGAACTACGAGTGGCAAAACAGCCCACAGTGGGCTGAGAGTGGGAACGCCAGAGTCCTGGAGTAGCTCAGATTCTAGCAGCTTGCAATGGGATCCAGCCCCAGTATTCACATGTATAAAAACTGGATCTGTAAGGGAATGTCCCCTTTCCCGTTTTTTGGTCCTACAAAAATGCATACAAAATCTTTTTGTCTTTACCTATACTTCTAGAACTGTCCTCAACTACATAACAATGACAACCCCCACCTACCAAACTAAAATGAAACTCTCATTGCTTCATGCCTCCAATAAGTTCAAAAAGAACAAATTATGATTTATCCTTTTCAAATATTTCAAGTAACTTAGAGTTTAATTTGCAGCTCCAAGAAGCATGACGTCAACGCTGGAGGCACTCTCAGATTCTCTAGTCAACTTCTTCACTGTACACATGGGGAAACTGAGGCTCACAACTGGACCCAGAGCATATGTCAGCTGACCCTTAAGTGGATATTCTTCCCACTATTGCACCTGGGATCCTTCCTAGACTCAGAAAGTTGTTCCCAAAACAGTGACTCTTCCAAAGGACAAGTGCCAACTGCCACACTTCCCGATTTACAGACCACTATCGTTTCAGATGATTTCGTGAGGATGCTTAAAATTGCTGAGTGGCGTCTACTGTCAAGTGACTTGCAGGACTCCTCCCCCTCTAGAAAAATAATGAAGCTTAAGGCCCAGACACTCCGGCAAAAGATGGGAATAGGCACCATTCTGCATAATGACCCAGGACTTAACGCTCATTTTCAACATGATCTCCACTTAACCAGGCCTGGCAAATCTGGCTGATTTAATGAAATAAAAAAAGAGGGGACCCCCCTCAATCTGTTTGCAACCAGTTCAAAGCAAAACAGCACTCCTCTCTTTATAAAGAGAGGAAAAGCCCAAGCTCCTAGTAACACACTCTTTCCCAAAAGGTTCCTAACTTGAGGTGGGGGGGGGAGAGGGGCTCTACAAATGTTTGGCAGCCTTGATTCTTTAACTAATAGAAATAGGCTCAGCATGGCCCGAATCATCCTCTGAGGAGTCAAAGAGCTTTCCAAATCTACTATTTATTCTCTCAGTTGACTTTGCAAACTTGAGCATTCATTAGGGCCAGGTTAATCTGAAGACAGGTTGTTGTTTAGGAGGTGAAAAGATACTACTGTCAGGAGTCAGAGAGCCTGGAGGGAGCACAGGCCCAACAAGGGCCAAGGACATGTCTTCATTTTCATTTATGTTCTTGCAGGAGACTGGCCTTGACTTGTCCTGTGACCTCGAACAAGCACACCTTCCTCTCAGGGCCTCAGTTTTCTCACCTATGATTTGCCAGCCCTCTGGCTTGACAATGAAAAGTCTTTCTACATTACTAGGTTTAGATGTGGGCAGTGGAGGACTATTTGAATAGCCCAACGCGCCTCTTCCCTCTCAGGCCAACCCCTCACCAAAGTGCCCACAGGGTGCTCCTGAGGCTTCTCTCCAAAGAGAACTGCTTCCCCCCTCCCTCAGGGCAGGACTCTGGCCAGATCCCCAGACAGGTCCACCACTCAGTTTTCCTAAGGAGCTGGCAAGACCTTTTCACTAATTTAGGGGAGATTTAAGGATCCACTTGTACCTTCTGGTGCCAGGTGTGACACTACTGGAATGTGGAAAACTAATCCATTTGCCTTCCCAGATCCCATTTGTTAACTTCCATGGCATGCCAACATGGAACCCCTTCCAGGGTACTGGGCCAGAAACACACATCCTGGCCCCATTCGGGAGTTGCTGAGGTTTGGGCAAGCAAGACCCCTACCCAATCTTGACCTTTGGAACTGTGTGGATTCCAGCTACTCTGCATACCTGAGGAGGTCCTGCCCAACTAGATATTCTTTTAATGGTAGTTTGCCTAGGTATAACTTACAAAATGTCAAAAAAAGGGACAAAAGAACTTTTCATGTCAAGAGACCTGCTTTCCTTTGGTTAAATTTCTCAGGCCAAATAGGAAGGCAAAATGAAGAGGGACCAGTGACGCCACAGAGAGAAACCCTAGAGGGTGCCCAAGTCTGATGTGTGCAAGACTGTTGCACCAACGCTGGCTCATTTAAAAACTGGTTCATTTGAATTTCCTCCCATGCCCTTAAACTGGGTAGGGCTAGCATTCTCATATATCCATCTGACAACTGAGGACACCGTAGCTTGGGTAGGTTCACAGACTTGTCTAAAATCTCACAACTGGTTAACGTCCTGTGCTAAAGGCAAAGCTCATGTTCTTTCACCACATCATGGTGTTTCTATGCCCATGTACTGACCAGGGATACCCACACAGTCTGGCACAGACTAAGGCACCATATTGAGGCATTCTTAATCTACCTCAAAGGATCCCTGAGGGAACCATGAATGGACTTCCAGGAGGATCTATGAACCCCTGAAATTAGATGCAACATTACATATACTTGTGCGGTAGTATAAGAAATGACCCATAGCTTTTATCAGATTTTAAAATAGGTCCATGACCCACAGAAGGAAAAGAGCCTCCCCTGCTTCAGAGAGACAGGTCTTTCTCTCTCTCTCTTCTCTCTCTCTGATTTGGGGTTCAGGAGATCAGCTAGGGTCAACTTCCCTGGAGTGAGCTCAGGAGAGCCTTGGCAGCCAGGTGCTACTGGCCATTCTCCAATCTCATGAACAAAACCAGCTTTATACCAGGCATGGTACCACTAGGTAGGGTCCAAGAGAGCCTTGAACACCTCCTACCTGTGCCCTAAAGAGTTGATAGTCTTCACAGCATGTAATATTTGCATCCCATAATTCAAGTTAGAGTTTCCAGATTCTCCTGAGGTAGCAAGCCACATTAAGGCATAGAGGATTGAGGATGGTGCTTTTCCAGGGAAGAGGGAGAGGCAGGTGTAGGATCCAGAAAGGGCAAGGTGGGGGGGGGGGCGGGGACTGAACCAGAACTTTTGCAAAGGGCCAACACAAAGGCATGACTGCAAAGGCCAGACAACTTATTCCCAACCATGTGGGGAACGAGGGCTTAGGACTTAGCCATTTCTATCAGAAAGGGTGTGCTGAGGATAAGAGAGATAACATCAGCTTCTAGTTCTCAAATCCCAAGGCAAAATGTGCTCTAAAAGGCGAAGTGCCCCTCCTTCCCGGGAGGAAATAAAGAGCAATTATGCTTCTCTGGCACTGATGTAGGGATGTGTGTGTGTGTAAAGTCTGGCTCTCCACAACTACCCAGGCAGAGATATGAAGCCCCATGACTGGCTAAGCTGGTTGTCACCATTATCCCACAAGCCTACGTCTATGGACTTCGAAATAGGAAGCAAATCATGCTGTGAAGGACTCCTGTCCAGAGTCTGAGTAGCCAGACTTCTCAGCCACCCCAGAGTGGGGAGTGAGCCTTTGGCTCTCATATCCACTGCTGCTGTTTGGGGGAAGTGAAGATAAAAAAATATGTGTAAGCCTGTCAAGGGACCATCCTTCTGGAGTGGGGTAACAGAGAGAGGAGGAGGGTGAGAAGCTTACTTGGAGAATCCCTAGCAGTCTAATCTTGCGATTTCATTGTAGCCATGCTCTGCAGTGGTTCTGTCTCGGGAGCAGGCCCTAGGGAGGCTATAATTTGGTAATGGCCTCACCTCTGCTATGTCAGGAAACCTTACCACCTGCCCTGTTGGCAGGCAGGAAAGGCTCCAAGACAGCCTCACTATGCAAGTCACGCTCTGAAGGCAACACATGGGACAGGGGCCATGTGTTGGGAGCACTGGCTGCCTGGTGGGATTAGTGCAGCCACACTCACCTGCATTGTCAGGGCTTGTTTTGGGGGTTGTGGCTGTGACTAACTCAATAATGCTCTTCATCCCATCACTGGGGTATCACTAGAAACAACCAGATTGTTCATTTTAATTTGACTGTCAGCACAATTATTTTAACACCAAGTGTGTCAGATTTGACTCCACATCCTCCAAATTAATTTTAGAGCAGTGAAATGAAATGGCATACTTCTTTGAGCTTTTGTTACAACATGTTCGTGCAGCAAACTGCAAAGAAAATGTAGTAATTAGAGGTTAAATTAATCCTTGACAGACAAGCAGCTTAAAAACGATGTTCCCTCCTCCCCAAACCTAGCATAATTCATGCCAGTCTTTCAAAATTAGACACACAAAGCACGTGACATTGGCAACTGCATCAAAACTACTGTCCCACTTAAAATTCCCAGGTCGGCGCTGACACTACCCGAGGCAGATATTAACATAGATCTCTTTAAGAACAAAACCCAAACAATCTGCAACAGCCAAGGGTGCCCACCCAGCCCAGCCCTCCAAGGGGCTGGCAGCCCAACTCTCCATTAGCAACTTAAAAACAAAACAAGACAAGACACTTTTTTCTGCGACACCCATGCCTGAGCCCCAGACGGATCCTTAACTTACAGCTTTTGATGGTCTTCAGCTAGTGCTACACTTGAGTTCTGATTATAATGTGCCCCTCTGCTGTCCTAGCAATGGTAAGCACAGCACACACTGACACTGGGTGGCTTATGTTATAATAGCTAATAATGATGGTCCTCCTTTGTGTGCCGTATTCCTCTCACCATGTTTGCTTTTCCTCAGCGTGAGTACAAAATGAACATTCAAGAGCCAAGTACTTGACTGAGAGCTGGAAACCAACATTCTATCTATTTTGGGATCCCTCCACGGCGTCACCTCGGGGAAGTTGGGTCCCCTCTCTTGGCCTCACTTTCCTCTTTTGTAAAATCATAGGGCTTTACTCTTTCAGTGCCAAAAGTCTTCATCTTTCCACGTGTGAGTTTTGTATGTGAGTTGGGGCAACTATGTGCAGGACTGTGGTCAACTGGTTAACAGGACACCCCCCTCAAAAGAAGGAAGAGCAGGATCCTGCCCTCCTTTTCCCTTTCCCTTTTTGTGTCACTGAGCTCTTAAAGAAGCTGGGGGTGTGGGTTTCAGGCTCAAACACTGTGTAAAATATAAACATATTATTCATGGGGCAAGGGTGGCACTCTGGACAATTGGACAGAGGATGACATTGCCCAAAGCATTTAGGGCAACTTAGTTTTTGTCCTGCCTTTAGTACCCTGAGGCCCACAGTTCCCTCTCCCAAAGGAGCTGGGGCCACCAGGCCCTTTCTGACCCAGGTGCCATTCAATACTTCATATCCTGTGGCTTCCAGTGGCCTCTTCTACAATCAGCAGAATGTGTCCCAATGGCCTAGTGTCCAGGTGCTCTCACAGGTGGAGGAAAGAGGGAAAACACAATGGCCAGTTGGCCAGGGCCCCTTCTGGCATGATTGAACCAGATTGGGCCCCATCCTCTTCCAGGCCTTGTGGAACAATTCGACGTCATAAGAAAACATCATTTCCCAAAACCCATTTAATGATTATTTGCTGTATAGAGCAAGCAGCAGGGAACCCTGGAAGGGGAAGGTAAAGTAGCTGGATCCCTTACCCTCCAGGAAATGGGGGGACTTTGAGGCTGCACCCTAAACTCTCCAAAAAGGGGTGATGACTGCCCCAGGCCAGAAGGCAACTAGGGAAGGACTGGGTTTCCATTGGTGACCTCCTCCTTCAGCGTCCAGAAGAGCCCATTATCCTGTAGGCCAGGTAAGAGGAAGAAGTCTGAAGCTGGGGTTCCAGGAAGGTCTAGGGGAAACCTTCGGGCAAGGACAATTCTCACAGACTTTGCAAAGGGCTTTTTTTTATGCTGCTCTTGGACCTATCTCTGGAAAGCTTTATTCCTGGAGCTTGGTACCCACAGCCAGTGAGGCTAAGGCCCTTTGCTATGTTTTACCAGGGATAGAAACATCAATGATGACAGAGAATCATTGATCAGCTGCCTCTTGCACGCCCCCTACTGGGAATCGAGCCCGCAACCAGGCCATGTGCCCTTGACCAGAATCTAACCCGGGGACCCTTCAGGCCACAGGCTGATGATGCTCTATCCACTGAGGAAAACTGGCTAGGGCAGGAGGCACCATTTTAGATTTTGACATAGCTGATTGCTTTGGAAATTATGAAGAAGTCAGATCTTAGAAGGGGACTTGAGGCACGAAGGGAGTTGATTGGGGAGGCTCTGTGAATGGGAAGAAAAAAAATAAAGCAATGAGTTGTGGAAGGGAGGGAACCAAATTAATTTGTTTCCATCCCTGCCCCTGCAGAAAATGCTCCTGGGGCTTCAGAAGCCCCTGGTTGGTCATTTGGAAGCAGAACCCCATGGGACTCTGCTGTGCTGTCCACCTCTCCATGGGACCCAGGACAACAGGCTCTGGCTCTGTGGGCCCACTCTTCTTTTCTAAATGACAACAACAGGATGACAAAACCAGTGGTATACACTGCAATTAAACACATCAGGTTCATGCAGATTTATAAAGTTTCTCTCTTCAAAGTTTGGAAGATGTTTAGGGATGCAATGTCTGAAAAATCAGACCGCTTCCAGCTGAGCTTCGCAAGGCTTCAATCCTGCCATACAGTTGACTGGTGCTGCCTAGGTTACCCCTCAGTGGCGTTGTGAGAGGTGTATGATGGGAATTGGTTTATTGTGCTGATCCATAGTAACCGGCTCCTGTTCCTCCATCATTTATCTCCCACCCCAGCCACATCTGGGTTGGTCTATTCACACTCTCAGCATTCTATCTGCTCCAACAAACACTCAGCCTTTTCTGCTTGGATAAGGAGATTTTTAGTTACATCCATTATATGTGTATCAACATTTATGGCAGCAAGATAATTGCCAAAGAGCTCAGAGGATAAAAGGTCCTTCTTCATAATGTCTACCCCTCCCCCAACCCGTTTTAAAAAAATCAATATTATCAAGCAGGACAGTGGCAGATTCTCTCATGGCTGCTGCATCCTCAAAGTTGAAAATGTGATTTCAAAAAAAAAAAAAAAAAAAAAAGAAAGGAAAGAAAGAAAACACCAAGCTGGACTAAGAACAAAAGAAAAGGTTCAACATTGAGTTCAGAGTCCATATTCTAGTGGGGCACGTGCGGGCAGAGGGGAAGGCTTTTTGTCCTTGAAACCTTTGCTAAATAACTGCAAAACAGCAAATCTGATCTAGATTAGATGAGTCCTTTGCAATCATGCCAATCTAATTCCAAATAGTTTAGATTGTGTTATCTTTAAACCAATCCAATGATAAGAAGGCCTGCCATCAATAGGCCCTCAGAGCACTGGATTAGGGGTCCTGGACAAGAAGCCTTTTGGGTGGCCTCTCAGACTCTCCCATCCATGATTCTGGGTTAGAATTTCATACCAACGACATTTGTATATTGTTTTGCTTGGCCTTCTGCCAGTTTTTATACCACTCTGTTCTTGCTGCCTCTCAAAATCTCAGACCCATGCCTGGCTGGCGTGGCACAGTGGTTGAGCGTCGATCTATGAACCAGGTCATGGTTCGATTCCCAGTCAGGGTATATGCCCAGGTTGCAGGCTCATCCCCAATGTGTGGCGTGCAGGAGGCAGCTGATCAATGATTCTCTCATCATTGATGTTTCTATCCCTCTCTCTCTCCCTTCCTCTCTGAAATCAATAAAAATGTATTTTAAAAAATCTCAGACCCATTTCTTTATATCTAGCTGTTCTCTCCAATGGTATTTCACTTTACCAGAAAAATGACTATTCATTCACACATCACAGTGTGTTAAAGCTGGAAGAGACTCAGACTTCCAGGTTACGAAGGGAAGAGGGAGAAACAAGGAGGTAGAATGGATTTACCCAAAACCATTCTGCTAGTTAGTGGGGAGAGTGTTCCAGAATACAAGTGTCTCAGTTCCTCTACTAATTATCTCTCCAATGCACCACTACGGGGGAAAAAACAAAACAAAACAACAAACAAACAAACAAACAAAAAACTAAACCTCTGAATCTTAAAAAAAAGCTTTACCACATATAGGAAGCCCCTTTAAAGGAGATTAGTCAAATTAATGTCTGCAAAAACCACGTGTCTAAGATCAGTTTCTGCCCATTTCATAAGCCTAAGCAGTGCTTGAGTTTCCTAAGGGTGAGCTACTAAACAGGTGCACTTAAGCCATTAGATGATCAGCTTAAAATATTTTTAAATGGTATTAAACTTACTGGACACGCTTACTGGGAAAAAAATTCCCTCTACCTAATGAATAGAAATGACAATGGTAAATTCCTTACCTTAAGGTACAGTGAATGTATAGTCCCCACTTCCACCCCAGCAATAAGCTATTTCCTGGTTGAATTTAAACATTCAGTGACATTCCTGTTTCAACCCGCATGTCTCTGTCACTATCAGCGTCAGTGGCAGGAAAACAGGCAAAGTCACCCTTTGCTAATGATTTCCTAACATGGAATTTCCTTGTATCTCCTCAAGCTTTCTTCTTCCAATGCCAAACTGTTTTTCCCCCTCTCAAACACATTGTACTGAAGGAAAACTGAAAATGGTCACAGCCAGAAGAGGATGATTTTTAAGGAGATCTTACAAGGAAGAACTGCAGCTCTCATATTTAAGTGTGTGTGTGTGGTGGGGGGTAGGGGGATGGAGGTGGGGGGAGAGACTGCTAGTTTTTCTAAAGCCAGTAGGAACAAAACAGAAATATTTCCTCCCGGGAATCTGAGAATCTGTCAGTCTCTTTCTTTCCTATTTCCTGCCTCCCTCTTCCCAAGTTCCACTTTGAGCAACATTGTTACATCAGTGTTGAAGGAAACACTCACATCGGAGGCACACATGGGGAGAGATCAAGGCAGCCCCCAGAGCAGGAGACAGGCATTGGAGAACCACCAAAGCACAAAGCAATATAGGAGCCCATCCCATTTCTCCTCTGGAGAATATTCTATTTAATATGCAAACCAGTCATCAAGAGAAAAGAGGGCTGTTACTTTAAGGGGAAGAAGCTGATTAGCTGCTCTGGCTGGCAGCAAACAGCTGGTCTGTCCGGCAGGTTCAAGGCCATTTCAGCTTCTCTCTTATGGAGGCACCATATGTTCCATCTCGCACATCAGCAGCTTTATTTTCCAATGATCTTGCTCCAGAAGGGAAGCAGAAAGGGGGGAGGAGAAGGTAGAGCTCGTGGTTTACCCCTTGAGCACTTTCTTGTGGGTTTAGATGCAGTTGGGATGTGTATATTGGAGGGGGTTGGAGGAGTTAACGCTTTACCTCTATTCCAAAGAGCAGAGAACAAATGTTCGACTAACACTTATGAATAATCTCCAGGGAGGGGAGGGGAGTGGTGTAGGGGAAAGATATGCGAAAAGGCACAAATAATATGAGATTAAATGGGAAGAGGGGGCGGAGGCAGTGGTGACAGAGGACCCGGAGGAATCTGAATCTCACTAAGCTCTGAGACCTAACAGTAGAGTTCGGGCTCCGCCCACTTCTCCTTATTTGTCAGTTGTTCTTATTGTCAGTATCCCCTTTCGAAGAAATGGACAAACTTTGCTGAGAGAGAAGCGGGCTGGCCGCTTTGGGGAATGCGGGCTGAGCAGGCCAACAGGCTGACAATAGGTTACTTCTCACATTATGTTTAACATTCCTCAGTGATAGTCAGGAGTCCCGCAAGTTTGTGAGGTAAAGCAGGTGTAAGGGATAGGGGCCGGCTAAATCCTGGACACCCCCAAGGGCCAGGCAGTGGGGACGAAGAGATGCATCTTCGTCCCCACTGCCTGCCCTGGCTGTAAGAAATCGGAGGTGGCGGTTCTGATTCCTTCCCTGACTAAAAACAAAGGGGTCCCAGGGAGCATTGGAACTTTGTGTGTCTGGTGGGGGTGGGGGTGGGGTGGGGAGAAGGTGGCAGAAAGGCGAGGGAAAGAGTGATGCGTGTAGCCGCGTGGTGGCCAGAGCCTCAGAGTAGCTACAATCGTTTCAGCCATCATCTTACAACCGACGCCTGGCGGGACAGATGCCATGAGCCTGGGCGGCGAGGGACGAGAACTGAAAAGCGAAACCGAGGAGAAGGCGCCCCCTCTGCCCGCGCCCAGGGAGCTCAGTGGCAAGCCGCGTCTGCCCAGCCCGCAGAGCGCGCGCCCCGCCTGGCCTCTGCGCCTGTCTGCTAGCTGTCTGCCCGCCGCGCCATCGGGACCGCTGGGGCCCAGGTTGTCCACCGCCAGCAGGTTGTGCTCGCGTTGGACACCAGGTTCCGGGGTCTTCCTACGCCTTTTGAAACACAGCCCCCTCCCCCACTGCCTACAATGCCCTCCTGTCCCCAGCCACTGTAAGCCACTGGGAGGCAGCCGCCCCCCGCCCTCTGCCTCTGCGTCCCTTTCCCTTCCCTTTCCCTCTTTCCAGCCTCCTGGGAAACAAAGGGGCTTTTTAGAAAGCGGATGGTTGGCGGAAGCGGCGGCGGGGGGTGGGAGAGAGGGGAATATATAAAGACAAGAAGAGGTGGTGTGGGGAAAGAGTGCACTTCCTCAGGGAGCTCAGAGCGGTGGCGGTGACTGGGAAGCCCCCTCGAGTGTGCGGCCGACCCCGCCCGACCCGTGGGCACCCAGGTGTCGGCCTGCGCCTGCCAAGGACTGGGCTGCACCAAGGCGGTACTACCCACTGGCTCACCAAAACCTGGGAACAGGATCGCCTGGACATCGGGGCTGGGGCCCGTGGGGGCGGTGCGATTCCCGCGGGGATCTTCCCCGGGAAGCCAGGCCCTTTTCCCATCCAACACTTTGGAAATTCCTTCTGCTGCCAAACAACATCATCAAGACACCCCGGCAAGTGGGGTCCCTTCTTCCTCCCCCAGCCATACTGTGCTCCTGCCTGCGCAGACACTCACACCCACATTCGGGGTGCCCCATTAGGCTGTGCCCAGCTGCAGGAGCCCTGGGGTGGGGGGGGGGCGGAGAGGGAGGCGAAACCCCTGCTCGAGGTGCATCTGTGTGTTCAGGTTCCGAAGACTTCAGGGCAGTTTTTTTGGCAGGCTAATCCTATTAGTGTCTGCTCAGCCCGCATTTAATCACGGATAAAAATCAGACGGTATGGCCAGCTTTCCAAGCGGCTTCGGACTCATTGCATGGGGATGGAGACTGGCCGAGCCAACTGGCGGAGAAAAGTATTTGGCGGCTCTCCGGGGGGCTTCCCGCCCGCCCTAGCAGGCGCCCGGCGCCCGGCTCTGCCGCGGCTCCGAGGCCTGGGAACTCAGAACTCAAGGGCGCCGTTAGCTCGGGCAGGAGCCCAGTCGGGGCTGCCTCGAGCCCTCTAGCTCTGCTCTGGGCTGCTCTCCAGGGGAGGGTTTGGCAGGAGAGCCAGCGCGAGGCAGCGGGTTCGGCGCGCTCACACTCCACACTCCCTGTTGGCAGCGGCAAACTGGGTTGGGGTGGGGTGGAGGAATCCTGCGCCCTGCGCCCACTGCCGACTGGCCCAGGCTCAGGGAGCTGGCAGGCGAAGACAGCGTCGCCGGGGCATCTGGGCTACAAGCGGCGCAGGGAGCGCCAGGACAGAATGGAAGCCACCCCAGCCACCCAGCTCGGCCAGGGGAGCCCTCGTGGCTCGCGCCCCTCTGCCTTCCCTCCCTGGTACTTGGCTGCCCCCGCCGGATTCCGGATGCCCGGTGGGCGCGGGGGAGCAGGAAGAGGCCTCAGTCCAGGGCTATGTGAGCTGAGCTCAGCCTTGCCGGCTTATCTGAGAGGGGGGCGGCAGTGCGGTGCGCCAGGTGGGTCGTGCGCTTGGAGCAAACTTTGGGGTCCTCCGGTTCTTAGCATCCCTGGTTCCCGGCTCCTCCACGAGGGGATCACAAGTGGAGCTATCAGTGTACCTCGGAGCACCCCCGCCCCCAGCAGTCGGACTTCCCGGGCCCGCCTCAGCCTTACCGTGCTGCAGAGCTCCCGCGGCGGCGGCGGCGGCGGCGGCGGCAGCGGCGGCGGCGGCGGCGGCGGCGGCGGCGGCGGGGGCAGTGCCCCAGGGGCGAGTGTCCACCGGCGCGGGCAGCCTGGCCTCGGGAGCCCGCTGAGTGGCCCGGTCCGGTTG
>PVJC01033010.1:0-19593 GCA_004026665.1 Murina feae
GCCAAGCTGCACACCAAGGCTGGCTGCTGCTAGTGACAGGTCTGAGGCCACTTAGCAAGAGGTACAGGTATGCAGCATGCGGAGGCATTTTTAGGCCAAATGCTACTTGTTTAGAGATTTTAGGAAAGTGTAGTGTGAGCCAAGATAGGCCATTCATATGGAAAAGCCACTGGAAACAGCTTAGGTGGGCCACAAGTTGGATGAGGCTGGGTCTCAGGGAATCACCAGAGCAGGATGAACAGTGTTAGCCAGGTTGACGGAGACTTAAATATGGAGGCCAGCCTGCTGGCTCTGTGGGACAGAGAGCTCAGTGAAGGAACAATGGCCTCTGCCAGTACTTCTGCCTGGCAGGAAGTGCCCTTGCAGTTCTCACCTTGATGCCAGTCAATTCAATTCCTCCCTGTATATCCCTGGTGCCTTTCCACCTATTGCTCATTGCTGAGCACATGAATCCAAGTAAGTCTGTGTGGGCCCTTTAAGAGGAACTGCCTGGGACTCCAGCAGCCCTCCTTCTTACTTAGCCACAGTCCCTGCTGGTTTTTACAGCCAGAAGTATGGGGACTTCTTTCCTGATACTGGAACCCTAGGCTGGGGGGCATGGTGTGGGGCTGGGACTCCATGCTCCTCAAACCGCCACAGCTGAGATATCTCTCCCTACCACATATGGGTGTGAGACCAGCTGTTCCACATCTCCGCCCTTCCTATCAGTTCCAGTGTGGCTTCTTTCTTATATCCTTAGTTGTGGGGCTTCTGTTCAGCTAGATTTCAGGCGGTTCTGAATGGTGGTTATTGTTTTGTCATTTAGTTGTAATTTTGATGTGCTTGTGAGAGTTTCCAAGTACTGCATTTACCTGTACTGCCATCTTCATCTGTTTTTAAAATATAAATGAGTGCATTCCCATATCATCCCCTGGAAATATTTTAGCAATTTGATTACCCACCAGCAGTATATGAGGCAGTGTGGCAGATGGGCTGGAAAGGAGGGGTAACATGATTGAAAGCAGAGATGTGAGAGTTTTGGTTTGGGGGAGGCAGGAGGGAGGAGGCACCATCAGCACAGGGCTGATGGGCAGGTTCTCAGAGGCTGCGGACCAGAAAGTGGTGGTAAGTTTGGCCAGCCGGAGTTGCTCAGTGCTTGAACATCGACCCACGCACCAAGAGGTTGCTGGTTCGATTCCTGGAAGGACACATGCCCAGGTTGCGGGCTCGATCTCCAGTGAGGGGCATGCAGGAGATGGCCAATTGATATTTTCTCTTATCGATGTCTCTATCTTTCTTTCCCTTTCCCTCCTCTCTCTCTAAAATTACTTTTTAAAAGATTAAAGAAAACAGTGGTAAGTGTTTTTCACAATTCTAGCAGTTCACTCTGGTCTTGAGGCTGAGCTGAACCCAAATCACCTTGTAGGTGGACAACCTGGATGAATTTCTGAATGACCCTCTGAAGCAGCACACGCTGATCCGCTTCCTCCCCAGGCCCATCCGGCAGCAGCTCCTGTACAAGAGGTGAGTCCCCGGAGCTGACGCCGAGGGGCCGAGGGGCCCTGCACTCCCCTTGAAGTTAGGGTCTGAGTCCTCATTAACCAGGAAGAGGAAAGGCTTCTGCCTCGCTGGTTGTAAAGATTCAGGTTTTCATTAATTCAGCCACCTGTGAGCCTTCTAAAACCCGGGCAGATGAAATGTGGGCTGGTAAATTTTATACTTGATTTCAAGGTTCTTTTAAAGTAAATTCTGCTGGTGAAGTCTGTAAGCTTTAATGTGGTTTTGTCCTTTTGTTACTTTTACTTTCTAACCCAAAACCCCAGTTAGAATTGATGCTCCATTGCCCTTGTTGGGTGTGGGCTCCAGTACTGTGCAGGCCAAGGGCAGTCCTGCAGGTCTCACGAGGTAGAAGAGGGAGTAAGCGAGGGGCATTCCTCGCCCTGACCACAGTCAGCGTGTGGTGTGACTGCGTCCTGCTCCTCCCCTCTTTTCCAGACGATACATTTTTTCAGTGTTGGAGAACCTGCAGAGGCTGTGCTACATGGGGCTGCTGCAGTTTGGGCCCACAGAAAAGTTTCAGGATAAAGATCAGGTAATACCTTTCAAGCCCAAGTTGAAGTGGTCCTGGCCGTTAAGCACAGTGTCCAGACGGCTAACCTGAGGCTGATCCTGAGGTCTCTCCCGCCCCATCCCTGCTGCCTTGCAGATCTTCATTTTCCTGAAGAAGAAAGCGGCTATCGTTGACACCACCATCTGCGACCCGCATTACCACCTCGCCCACAGCAGCCGGCCCTTTGAGAGGCGTTTTTATGTCCTGAATTCAATGCAGGATGTGGAAAACTACTGGTTTGATCTGCAGTGCGTCTGCCTCAACACCCCTTTAGGTATGATCTGTCTGCTGGTCCTCACTGTTTCCCCCCTTTCTGCGGAACTGGAATTAGAGCTGGAGAGGATGAGATGATGCCTCGTGGTTTTCAGGCTGCTCCTGGAGGCCTGTCCTGGGGGCTCCCTTAAAAGAAAGCCCAGGCAGCTCCACTTGGACTTCATTTATGTGTTCATTCGGCGGGTATTTATGAGCACCTCCGCGTGCATTTCCTGTGCCTGACGCCAAGCAATGAAAACACACCTCGTCCCTGCCTTCCTGAGACTTCATTCTTGGGGAGAAGGGGCACGCACACTTACACACACACACACACACACACACACAGTGAGGAAATAAACAGGGTGATGAGCTGAGGGCATTTGAATGAAGGTCAGAGGCAGCCTTTCTGAGGAGGAGACATTTGAGGTTGAGCCAGCCGTGTCCAGAACTGGGGAAGAACATTCCAGGCACGGGGAGCAGCAAGTGCAAAGGCCGCAAGTGTGGTTGGAGAAACAAAAGGCCAGCATGGTGGGAAGGAGAAAGGCAGCTGAGATTGGGCATGGGCAGGAGGCAGACTCGGCGGGCCTTGCAGGACACGGTAGTTTGGATGTATTCCAAAAGCAGCAGGAAGATGGTGGTGGTTGTAATCACAGAGTACCAAGATCCCTGTGCCTTTCAATGCGTGCCCTGGAGAACAGACGGGGACCGGAGTAGGAGAAAGGCCAGTTGGGGCTGTGACTCGTGCCCCAGAGAGATGCACACTGTGACGGTGATGGAGGGGCAGGTGGGGGAGCTGGGGAGGGAGAATTGGCAGACTTGCTGGTGGGTGAGTCAGGCTTTGGGTGGGGCCTTTGCTGGCATTGCTCTCCTCTCCAGAATGTCCCCAAGTCCTTGCTCGCCTCGCAGGTGGCCACTCTTACTTCACGCGTCTCCTCTTCGAGAAAGCCTTCCCGGCACCTTTCCTGCCGTCGTCTCACTTCCTTCTGTGGATTCTGTGAGCACAGGGCGTGGGCTTGCGTCCCCGAGGTGTCTCAGTGCCTGGTGCACAGTGACTCCCGTAAATGTTTGCGCGTGACTGGGGGTCTGTGGGGGCTGTAGAGCCTCCCTCCAGCCCAGCGTGCTTTCCTTGAAGCCAGTTTTCAGTTGGTCTTGCCAGTTCTACCAGGAGAAAAAGGATGGGCATCGGATTTGCACCCGGGAGAGACATCTGACCCTCCTCCTCCCACCACAGCTTCAGATCAGTGTTACATGCTGGTTTTTGCACAGCAAGGATTACATGCTTGTTCCATGGAATTGTTCAGGGTCAACATTGAATGAATGAAGGTCAGAGGCAGCCTTTCTGAGCCTTTAAGGATCCAGACAAATTTTAGGATAGTATGTGGCTTTTACCATTTCAGATTTTAAAAGTTATCTAATTTCCCTGCGTTTTATTCCTAGATGAAAACTTGGGAGCCAGTGTGTTATTTGCACCAAAGATTTTCAGGCTTAACAGTTGGTGAATTTCCATTCATCCCTTTTAGTGTCTGGGAGTAAGAATGTGGGAGGCTTATTGAATCCATTAATCAGACCTTGATTGTCCCAACATTTAGTGAACATGTGAGGGGTTCCCCAAGGATGAGGGGAAAGCATCATCTAAAAGACATGAGCATCCTGTAGAGCAGGGGCTCTGGGACAGAGTGTGCGCAGCAGCACCTGGGAGCCTGAAGTGCAGGTTCCTGGGCCCCTGCAGAGGATTGGACTCGGCAGACCAGGGCTGGCCTAAACCTGCGTTCCTAGCAGCAGCTGTGCTGCACGGAAGCGTCCCCTTAAATCCCCTTAGGGCCAGCTGTCTGTTCAAATGCATGGCAAGCTCTTTGTAACCTCCTGACTTCAGGGGACTGTGTTTCAGTGTCTCCATTTCTAAACTGGAAATACCACCACCACCTTATGGGCTGAGGTGAAGCTTCATCCAGGTGTCTCTGTAAACTTGCCTGAGGGGTGGGGGGGCGTGGCCTCTCCCCATAGCCCTTCTCCCACCAGGGCCAAGGTGTCTAGATGAGCATGTTATGAGAGGGCTTCGATGGTCTGCAAATTACTATCACCTTCCCTTGCCCTATTCAGGCAACAGTTTTAGTAGTAATTTGTTTTAGGAGAAATGCCATCTTCTTTATCGTGGAATAACTGACTGTAATTGCTCCACTGAGTGAATGCCCCTCTTGGGCACTCAGGAAACAAGTGGCTGCTCCTGGCTGCTCTCAGGGAAACTGATGCCACATCAGCCATCCGGCCCGTCCCTGCAGCCACTGCCCAGTGCGATCATTTCCATTTACTGCTTCTTCTGTCGACACACAGTATGTCCACGGGGCTCCCAGGAGGGAAGGCATGTGGTTCCTCTGCTCATACTCCCCGAGCCTACTGTGTTCTTTAGTTGCCTCCTTGCCCATCCACCTTAATGGCGTTCAACCAGAGCACAGGCCCTTTTCTCAGTCCCCCCTCGGTGTCTGTAACTCTTCCTCCAGCTCCCGCCAGCACCTGTTACAAGGCATTTTGTGCAAAGAGGTTCTACCAGTTTCATACCTCCTCTTTTTGGGGGACCCTGTCAGAAAGGAACCCATTCTTCTCTGGCCACCCAGCAGGCACGGTGGCCCGCCAGCACACAGCAGGAGGGCGGCCTCAGTAGGGCTTGTTTGTTTTCCAGGTGTGGTGCGCCACCCGCGTAACAGGAAGGACAGCAACCCAGATCAGGGCGGCGATGACAAGGACAGTCTGCAGAAGGAGCAGAAGGAGCAGGAGAGCGCCATCCACAAGCACAACCTGGAGCGCAAGTGCGCCATGATGGAGTACTCCACGTGCGTCCCCATCCCTCGACGCCCTGTGCCCGTGTGCAGGCTCACGGCCATGCTCATCCCACAGGCTCTGGCTCCCTGTGGGGCTGCAGCTGTCAGACCAGGAGTACAGATGTGGCTGCTGCAGATTGGTGGTCACAGCCACATCTGGTCCCAGCCATACTTTAGTTAAAAAAAACAAATATGAATCACCAAAAATTCAAAATTGGGGAATTTTACCTAAAATTGGGGGGTTTTGACAAGTTCTTCAATCCTGTCAGATGTTTTTCTGTCAGGGGAGGTGAAAGTTACTTGTGGGAAATGCCCTCACCTGCTCCTCGAGCTCCCCAGTTCTGAGGAGCTCTCCCTCTCTCTCTCCCGTCTCAGGGGCAGCCGTGAGGTGGTGGATGAAGGTGTGATCCCCGGGGATGGGCTGGGAGCCGCTGGGCTCGATTCCAGTTTCTATGGACACCTAAAGCGCAACTGGATCTGGACCAGCTACATCATCAACAAGGCCAAAAAGGTGGGCTTTCGAGGTGTGGGTGCACACATCCGGCCACCCCCCTCCACCCCCGCCCCCACCCCCGTCCCTGGGGCCGCCAGCACCACGCATCCTCTTGTCCCTTTCCCAGCTCACAGTTCCTGAGCTGAAAAAACCAAAAGTGACCAGAGACACCAATATTTACTTCCATGTGTACCGATGGCCTAGATAGACTGTTTCTTCCCAGCTGATTCTAACTTACTCTGTGACGGGGACAGGTGTTCCTTTTTAAAGGGACAACAGAACGTCTGTGAAACAGAACTCATACAGAGGGGTGCGTGTGCAGCTAGAACGTGGCTGGACAGGAGACCCATGTCCTGCAGCAACCCTGCCAGCCTCCCGGCAGGCCCTGCCAGCCGTCCTCAGCTTCCCTGTCCCACGCGCACGCCTTGCCTTGGTGCCTCTGGGCTCCTGGGCTTCGTGAAAGCGCATGCTTCATTCCAGTGCTGCACTTGCCTTGTAGGAGAACGCCGCTGCAGAGAACGGGCTCACGGTGAGGCTCCAGTCTTTTCTGACCAAGCGCACGTTGCCCCTCGGTGCTGGAGGTACGTGTGCGCCAGTTCCGCCCCGAACAGACATGGTACTCGCTCGGGGCCAGCATGGCCGCCACACAATTCATTTGGTTTCTGTTCCTTGCAAAGCTCATCTTGAAATGCTCATCTCCTGTGATTACTTCCAGGCAATAGCAGGTTGGATATCTGGGGAGAAGCCAGAGCAGGGTCCGAGCTCTGTGTTGGCCAGGACGAGCAGTTTGAGATTGACCAAGAGCCCGCGCTGGACAGGAATCAGAGAGTGAGGGGTGGCAAGAACCAGAAGCGGAAACGGCTGAAGAAAGACCCTGGAAAGAAGATGAAGAGAAAAAAGAAAGGTTACATGATGACCATTTATGTTTGCCAGGCCTTGTCTTTGCACATTCAGGCTCAGAGACGTGCAGCGGGCTAGCGCCGCTGGGCCTGAGCTCTGCCCTCAGACTTGGGTTTCCATCTGCCCTCCATTTCCCGTGCTCACTCTGTGGTTGCCCTGTTTTCCAAATCCAGCTGACAGAGACCCTGGAGTTTCCTTTACGCTGCCCCCTGCCTTCTCTGTGTTGTATGAGCCTTTCCACTAGTGACTGCCTCGGTAAAACTTCTGATTTCATCTCAACCGAAAAAACCTTAGCAAAAATCCGTAGCAAAACCTTCATCATAACCAGCTAAAATCCTATTATTCTTTTGGTTTACTTTTAATATCTGCATTTATGCTAATCAGGCCAAAGTTTAAGGCTTGTATATTTAAATTAAAGGGAAGACGGGTCCTGGAAGCCTGCAGTCTCCTCGGCGCTCCGGAAGCTCTGTGTGGCACCCCTGACTGCACCCTGGCTTCTGCATCTGGGCAGTGCTCACGGGGAGGGAGGCAGTGAGGAGGAGGTCTGTGGTGATGGCACCCAAGCGGCTGTGTGTTTAGCGGTGATCTGCTAGCAGCTGCAGGCGACCCAGGAGCCCACTTTCGGTGGCTTATTTGGCCGGTGTTTACAGCAAACAGCCTGCTTCAGCTGAAGTGGCCGCTCAGTGCAGCCCGTCCACACACGTGTCGGGTCAGCTTGACTCGCAAAGACCTGAGTTCATGGCAAGGCAAAACACAGTGTCGTATTGCTCTGAACCCACGTTTTCCCACTCTGCTTTCCTCCTGCCCTAATTTGGAAGATCACTAAACGGTCCTTTGGAATTGGCAGTAGCACATGGCAGGTTCTGTCGTTAATATCTCCCCCAAGAGGAGGAGACCTTGGAAAACTCAGGGGTGCGAGCTCAAGTGCAAATCCTTGGTCTGCGACTTAGTTCTGTGACTTGGGGCAAGTTGCTGTATCAGATTCCTCCACCACAGACATGGGATAATAACTGTATCTTTCTCACAGGGTTGTTGCAAAGTATTTTAAGTTCGTATATGTCAAAAGCTTAAATCAGTGTTTGGCACATAGTAAATATTCCATCCTGTTAGCACTGTTATCCTTTATTTAGTAGCTCCATTGTGCCAGGTGCAACACGAGATGTTTCCACCTTGTTCGGTTCTCAAGGCAGCCCTGTCGGGCGGGCCTTGTCCCCATGGTGCACCAGAGCTCCCACATCTCTGAGGTCACAGAGCAGCGGAATGCTGGATTCCACTCATTTGCCAGGCGTGCCCTGAGCGTGCTCCACAGGCTTCTGTGGAGGTGCCTTAAAGGGCTTAGCTCCACAGTAAGGCGGCTTGGAGACTGGAACATAACTGACAGGAGGCTGCGTTCAGGCTGCCCAGCCCGTCACCGTGAAATTCCACCAAAGAGAAATGGTGGAAAATCTGTGTGGAGGGGCTGTATCTTTGTGGTTGGCTGTATGGCTTCCGGACCCGGTGAGCTCTGACAACGGGAACCCTTGGTCGAGTCTTGCTGGCTGGGCAGCGCGACAGCTCCCACCGGCTCACGGCTCGCTCCCTCCTCCCTTGTGTTCTCAGAGGAACTCCAGGAAGAAAAAAGCAAAAGTCTGCGTTACCATGATGAGGCCGACCAGAGCGCCCTGAAGAGGAGGACGCGGCTGCGCGTCACGTGGTCCATGCAGGAAGACGGGCTGCTCATGCTCTGCCGAATTGCCAGCAACATCCTCAACACCAAGGTACTCGGCCACCGTCCCCACTCCTTCCCGCCTCCCGCCAGCTGATCTGCTTTCCCGCCCGACCACACGGGAACTTGGTGGCCCGTGGGGCTGCTCATCTCATCTGTCCCAGCTCTCTCTGGGAAAAGCATTGCCCAGTTCCCTGCGAATTCCCACCACTCCTATTTTTGCCATTTCTTTCCAGCCTTAAGCTAATGCATACGAATCTTTGCCTGGCTGCAGGCAAAGCAGACCAGAGCTGTTCTCTCTTCCTCAGGAATCTAACCCTTTCCTGTTCCCCTCCTCTATGCCTGGAAGATTGTGGTTCCTCTTTCAGTAACGGCTCCTCCTCTATGGAAAGGCTTCACTGACCCTGACCAGTGGGAGTGATGACTCTGCTCTCCCTCTGCCCCTTGGACATACACTTTTTTTTAAGTTTGTTTTTATTGGTTGATTTTAGAGAGAGGGGAAGGGAGAGAGAGAGAGAAAAACATCGATTTGCTGTTCCACCCACTTACGCATTCATTGGCTGGATTTTTTGTGTCTTCTGACTAGAGATCGAACCCGTAACCTTGGTGTATCGGGATGATGCTCTAACCAACTGCCACTCAGCCAGGACGTACATTTTGGACATATACTTTCCTCTGGCACTTCTTGGCCCACTGGAATGGCTGTTCCTTTAGGCAAAGAAACTTTTTATTTGTTTTCATCAATGTAACCCCCAGCATGGTGCCTGCCACACACTGCCTGTCCAGTCGATATTTGCTGGGCAGCGTGGAATGGTGCAGCGGCCTCGCCCGACTATAACTTCTACATGGTTCGCTCCTCTGCCTTCCGCACCACAGTCCCCACACTCGTGTGTCCTCCCTACCTGTGTCCCTGAATTCCCGGTGGGTGGGAGGGACTTGCTCCCTGTCTAGCAATCTCTCCCTCTTTCCTCTGATGTTACTGCCTCTAAGAAGGTTCCACAATCCAAACGAGAGTCCATCTCCTGCCATGTGCCCCAGAGCAGTCTCACCATCGTGCCATCTGATCCCAGTGTGCAGCAAGGCATGGGAGAGCAATCCAGGTGGGCGAGTGTCCCGTCAGGCTGGTTCACAGACACCACCAGGGGAGTGAGCTCTGCCATCGTCCAGCCCATCGTACTTCCAGGGAGATGGCGAGGCAGCGTCATAAGAGCCCTGTTGACGCTTCCTGCTCTCAGCCGTGACAGCCAAGAGAGGTCTACTTCGAGGCCCTGTGCCACGATGCTCTGTCCACAGGCTCATCAGATCCCTTGACCACCTTCCCTGACTCTCACACTCAGCCCCTCCAAATTCCAACCCAATCCCTTCTCTAACAGAACACCTGGAGAGGGCTGTTTCTGTCCCCACTTTCTGTTCTCTGCCTCTATAATGGCTTTTTTCATCACAACATGGGCAAGCAGTGCCTCCCTCCACCCACCCTGGATGCCACAGGAGGAGCCAGGAGAGGCCTGCGCCTGAGGGGAGGCGGACCTCCACTCATGCACTTGCACTTACACCATATCCGTAGGCTACTCATTCTGGGGCCATGAGAAAATGCCTCGTCTTCAAGCTCCTTCCTCTTCTCAGCTCTGCCTTCCTGCATGACTGATGTCCTGAGTCTGCTGACCGAGTGCATTCTGGGTCTGCTAGTGTAACAGACAGAATGTTTCAGAGCACGCAAACTCTAGCTAAGCCTGTGAAACCCTCTAAGCACTTTTCATGTATTCATAACCTCCCCTAGCGTATTCCCTTCTAGTCACTACTACACCCAGCACCCTCTGAGCACCAGTCTTATCAAAAGCACCTTTCCCAGAGGATTCTGGGGCCTTATTTATTCCTCTCTGCCCAGCACCTCACTCTGCCAGGCACGTTGTTATGCCAAGTTAATGTGACGGCGTAAACGCAGGCGGCCGGCCGAGTGGAGTGCCCCTGACGAGGGAGGCTCCACAGGACATCGCTGTCCACCTGTGTGTGTCAGTGACCCAGACGCGGGCTCTGAGGACCCTGACCTCCCGTCTGGCTCTGTGTTTGATCCAGGTGAAGGGCCCGTTCGTCCCCTGGCAGGTTGTGCGGGACATTCTGCACGCTACCTTCGAAGAGTCTTTGGATAAGACCTCTCATTCGGTTGGCCGAAGAGCTCGCTACATAGTCAGAAACCCACAAGCCTACATGAACTACAAGTAAGCCTTATTGAACGCCTTCACCCCAGGACGGCACTCGAGTGCTGCTGGCTCGCTCTGCTCCTCCCTCGTCCGTTTGCGTGAGGGTCGGGGTGGGACCCTGAGAGCACAGGGAGCTGCTCAGACACGCCGGCATCTGCCCGTGCTCGGCAGATGGGAGCTCGGCCTTGACTTAGTGAGGGCCGGGCCCGAGCCGAGGCACTTTCTCACGCAGAGTATCGTTTAGATGTTAGGAAAACCAGGGAGGGAGGTTACAGATAGAGAAACGGGCCAAGCAGGCTGGCGGCTTACTGGATACTGCACACTTAGCACGGGGAGAAGGCGGGGCATCTGCCAGTGTCTCCGCTGTTCCGAGCACTCCGAGCAGCTCTTAATATCCCTGCTGGTCACAGACCCCACTGCAGGAGCTAGCTAGGCAGGACTGGGCCCTCAGATCACACGGACTCAGCCGTGTCCGCAGCAGAGCTGGGTGTTCCCTAAGGGTTTCCCAGCCAGGGCCTGGCTGTGTAGTGGTGTGAACTGGCTGGATCACATAGCACCTCCTTTTGCCAGCGAGGCGGCCCTCTCCGCCTTTCTCCTCACAGGACCCAGACTCCTCCTCCAGCTCCTCCACAGGCATGGGCTTGAGTGGGGGGCACCAGAGAGCGTCCAGGTGTTGGGGGAGATGCCTAAGCATAGCAGCCAGTGTGAGAGAGGGGCCAGGACGGGCAACATGGAGGGGTGGGAAGTGCCGCCTCAACCACCTGGTAGAAGAGCTTGGCTCTGGGTTGATTCTGAGCCATGGGCTGCCTGCAGTCAGGCCCAGCCCTGAATTGTGGAGGAAACTCAACTCAGCCCAAGTTTCTCAGCCTTGGCACTGGGCCATCCGGGCCAGATAACTCTGCCAGTGGGCTGTCCTGTGCAGTGTTGGAGGCTGAGCAGCATCCCTGCCTCTGCCCACTAGATGTCAGCACCTCCTCATGTGTCTCCAGGTGTGTGTGTGGGGGGGGGGTGGGGAGGGAGGGGGGGTTGGCAAATCAGCCCAGTTTGGAACCGTTGGGTTGCACATACAAGGCCTTTCCCATGTGAAGCCACTGACCCCTGTGCACAGAATCTTAAACTTTTCCATCTGAAAGGGTTCTGAACACCTGGTTCAAACTCTTCTTTTTCCAGAGTAGAAACAGGCCCAGAGAGAGTGGGCGAGTTGTCCATGGCCCAGGGAGTGGCAGTGAAGTGAGACCTGGGCCTGGTCTCCGTCTTCACTGCAGGCAGAACGGTGCAGTCTAGGACGGGGTCCTCCACTCGGGCGTTTCCTCGCCTGGGAACAGGGTCGTAATTCCCCCGGGCTTGGCACAGGGGTGACCTCGGCGTCCCTCCGTGCTTACAGTGCAGTGACAGCCTGTCTGTCAGCTCTTTATGCAGGTTGAAGTGCTTGGCTCACAGGAGACCAGCAAACTCTTGTTGTCTTGTCCTCCATTTCCCCTGGGCAAGTCAGGCTCTCTACGTCCTGGTGCCTGAGGGTTTGTGGAGGGGACAGATAGTGCTTGGGAGGAAGCTGGAGCTCTTGACAGTCATGAGCACAGTGCCCGTGTGAATATTTTTAAATTTACACAACACTTTCGCACGAGCCATCTCACTTGGTCTTGGCCACGTTCCCGGGAGGGCAGTTGGGGTCACTGGTCTCCGCTTACACGTGGAGGACAGAAGCTCAGAAGCCAAGGTGTAAAGTCTGAGCAGTGATGAAGGCGTAACCTGATTCAGGCCTGGGTGGAATCAGATTTGCTAAGCCCAGATCCTTCATTTTTACAAGCTGTACCCACACACGAGGTATATAAGACAGTCGCGCTTTATGGCTAGGCGAAGCCAGAAGCGTTAGACAGAGCCCTGAGCGTGGCATCACTGCAGCGCCAGCCTCAGTTGCTCTTCCCTCCGCAGGGTGTGCCTGGCCGAGGTGTACCAGGATAAGGCCCTCGTTGGAGAGTTCATGAATCGGAAATGTGACTACGAAGACCCAAAGGTAGGCCCGGGCGATGGCGGGGCTCAGCCTGCTCTCGGGCAGGGTTTCTAGGCCCTGGTCTGTCCCTTGGGGCTCACGGTGCCTTGCCAGCCTCACAAACATGAGGGTTTCCTGCTCTTTTGGGAAGCTGGCTGAGCAGGCCTTTGGCTTTGGACGTCATTGGATCCAGCTGCAGCATTCGTTTTTAAAGATGAGTAGAATTTGACATGCAGCTTTGCAGCACTGTGTGCCTTGGGCCTATTTTGTTAAGGAAACAGGGCAGCTCTTCAGAAGTTACAAGCAGCTGGACTTCCTGGAACGCTTGCAGGTAGGATGTGAGACTGAGTGGGGCTGGCACGGTGGCTGACAAGGAAGGGCCTGTCTGTACAGACCCAGATGTCTCTGCTCTTCAGCTCAGAGCCCACTGATCTGTGCTCATTGAGCTAACATTAGGCAGCCTCCGCTGTGTGTCAGGCCTGGCCAGGCGAGGCCAATCAGAATGAAGGCCAGCCCTTCCCTCGGGAAGCCATGGGGTAGTGGGCCGCGCAGAACAGTGCAGTCACTGAGGGGAACGCGTGGGTCTGAAGGAGAACCAGGAGTGCTTACGACGCAAGGACAGAAAGAGTCTCAGGAGCCTGAGGCCTTGTTTTCCCGTATGCCCAGTGGTCTAGAGGAGGCAGTGCCGGCAGGGGAGGCAGGTCCATTCTGTCACTGCACTTCCAGTCCATAGCAGTCAGTTCTCCATCCTCAGGCCAGTCCCCTCGTTGCTGCGACTGGAGCTCAGCCCCTCACGGCAGAACCCGAGGGCGAGAAGGTCTGGGGAAGCGCTGCACGGAGCCCCCTGGGTGTTGTATCATGGAGGGACGGCCTATCCCAGAGACCCCTGAGGTTGCCGCCATTGGCGTAGACCTGTCCTGATTCATCCAGCTGGCTGAGGGTGCATCCTCCCTCCCCAAACCAGGTTGGAGCTGGGTCCGCTCCTGAGAAAGATGGGGACGGAGGAAGTAGGCGGCGAGCAGCATCTACTGCAGAGAGCTTTCCAAAGGCGTCGGCACTGAACCCAGACTCTACGATGAGGGGCCGGCTGAGGCCACGGCCGTGAAGGAGCAGGCAGTGTGGTGGCCGTGGGGGTAGTGCTGGGAGGGCCGCAGCGAGGTGCAGCAGGGAGGAAGGAGGGAGTCCATCCTGGTTGGACACAGGGTCGGATTGTTGGCCGCACCATGGAGGATAAACTGGAGGAGTGAGACTGGAGGCAGCAGGGCAGTGAGGGGGCTGTGTTGCGATTCAGTCTGGACTGGGATGGGCACAGGGCAGGTGTATAGTAGGGGACTGGTTTGGGTCCATGGTTGATTGGAGGCTGGAAGGAGAGGAAGGAGGTGGACGCAAACAGGGAGGGAGGAGCAGATCTGGAGGCGGTGATGGGGTACAGGCCTGCTGCTGGGGGTTGGGGTGCGACACGGGGGGCATCCTGGGGACTGTGTTGACAGTTGGGGTCTTCCTGGGGCTGGGGGCAGAGCTGCCAGTGCAGTTGTGAGGGCTGTCAGTGTCTTCTTTCCCGGGTGGACTCGGTGGGCGGAGGAGGCAGAGGCGGGGCGCGGGGGGGCAGCACTTCTCAGATAGTGTTTCTGGGCGGCTGCTGCCAGGGGAGTTGGTTACAAGATTGTCCTTGACATCACTACTGAGGCTGCCCTTCAGGGAGCAAGGTCCTCACATCTCATTCTCTCATGTTAAAAGGTTTGTGCCAACGAGTTTAAAGAATTTGTGGAGAAGCTTAAAAAGAAGTTTAGTTCATCCTTAAAGAATCCTAACCTTGAAATCCCAGACACACTCCAGGAGCTGTTTGCCAGGTAAGGTCCTTCTGGGGGTTCAGCGTGGTCCTCGTGAGGCAGGAGGAACTGCTTCCAGCTGGGACTGCCCCGGGCCAGTAGTCACATGCAGCCTTGCAGCTGAGCCTGCTGGCTTTCCTGATGCTGGGCCACCTCGTCTCACGGTGAGATGGGAGGCCACTGCCCCACTACCGGCACTCCCATTCATGCTCCCCCTCAGGGCTGCTGCTGCCTTAATTCAGGTTGGTGTGCTTCTGCTAAGATTGCTCATGTTAGCCCTGCCCGTGGGCTCAGTGGTTAGAGAGTCAGGCCACACACCAAAAGGTCTCAGGTTCGATTCTCCATCAAGGTGCCTGGGTTGCAGGTTTGACCCCCAGCCCCAACCGGGGCGGGTGTGGAAGGCAACTAATCAATGTATCTCTCTCACATTGATTTTTCTCTTCCCCTCCCTTCTACTCTCATAAAATAAAATAAGATAAAAAATAAATAAAATATAAAAATGCAAATTGCTCATTTTATACACAGGGAAACTCTGAGATGTAAGGAACTTGCCCAAGGTCACAGAGCCTCTGAGCAACAGGGCCAAGATTTGAACTTGGGTGGGTCTGACTTCAGAGCTCCAGCAGTTTCCAGCTCAGCCACTTGGCGTCTGGAGAAAACGTGCTTGGGTTTGAGCACAGAATCCTGTGCAAGTTTAAAGTCCTGTGTCTGAAGCACACCTGTTTTCTCTGCTTAATCCCAGTGGGGATCCTCTCTTCGCCATCCTCATTAATACAGTCTCTCTAGGAAAACTTACTTCTGAATTTCTTCCGGTGAGGAGATGGCGTTCATCGATTAGTTTCAATGCCTGTTTCTGTTGATCTCACTCTTTCATACGTTCAGCAAATGATTTATATTGGGTTGCTACACGCCAGGTCCCAGGATTCATGGTCATTTTCAGGGTTGACACCCTTGAGCTACTTGGGAGTTTTGTTTTTTTACTGGCAGTGAACTGTGCCCCGCTTCCCCAATAGCACCATTTATATTCACACGTCCTGTTCACCTCTCTGTGGCTTTAAAGAAACAGAAGCAATCTGTAATTTCAACACCTAATACAGCCGTTCCCTTTTTGTGTATTTACTTCCAGTCTTTTTTCTTGTGCTTGTTTTTAAGCATAATGAGCCCACAAGTTTATATCCTCCCTTAACAATTACCAGTAGCTCCCTGCCTGTTAACACTGTCTTGTATTGCTTCATAATTGTCAGTAAATGAACATTCCTCATTTTCTCAACCCTCATTTTTTTGACATGCTCATTTGATAGTATTTTCTCATTTTAGCTTATAGGTACATACTTTCATTTTAGTGAGTTTAACATTTTTTCTTATTTTTTAAATTTATTTTTATCAAATTTATTGGAGTGACATTGGTTAATAAAATTATGTAGGTTTCAAGTGTCCAAGTCTGTGATACATCACCTGTATGTTGCCTTGTGTGCCCACCACCCAAAGTCAAGTCAACCCCCCGACCCTTCACTACCCTTCCACTCCCCCCCTTACCTCTGGTAACAACTGTACTGTTGTCTGTGTCTGTGAGTTTTTGTTGGTTTTTCTTGTTTGCTCATTTGTTGCTTTCAGTTTTACATCTCACATATGATGAGATCATATGGTTCTTGCCTTTTTCTGTCTGACTTACTTTGCTTAGCATGATATTCTCAAGTTTAACATTTTTTAAACATCTCAGCCAATAAAAGGCCATCTTGAGCCAGCTGCCGCTCGGTTAGTGAAGGTCTGTTATGTTGCATGGACTTGCTTTTATGTTGTTGTTTCTTATGCAGATACCGAGTTTTGGTGATTGGAGACCAAAAAGATCAAGGAAGGAAGGAGGACAAACTTAATAGGCAAGTACTGACATACCGAGTGCCTTTCCTCAGCTGTCTGACTGGGTTGCCTATAGCCTAACACAGGGGTCATCTAGGGCCAACTCCAGCTGCCCCCTGCTTTTGTAAATAAAGTTTTATTGGAACACAACCATGCCCATTCTGTATTGCCTATGCTGCTTTCATCAGCACATCAGAGTTGAGTGGTTGCGACGAGGCCAGATAGCCCACAAAGACTAAATTATGCATCTGACCCTTTACAGGAGAAGTTTGCTGACCCCTGACCTCCAGTGTCACTGGCCTAGGCTTAAGGTGGCCTGGGGGTAGGGTCTGAACTCTCAGCCCCTGAGCTTTCTAAACAGAAGTGGTTAGAAAGCCCAGCTTTTCTCCCTGTTTTGGATTTACAAAATTGTTTGGTTTGAACTCTGTGTTTCAGTGAGAAGCCTATTCCCTTTAGAGAAAAACTTGGTTAAAATTGGTTGAAAAGAAAATATAGGCATTTAACCACATTTATTAATTGTCATGAAAACCTGCTTCCAGGTTGTGTCACCCACCTAACCCCCTAGGGTGACACATTTTTCCTGCAAATAGACCAGTTAGTAAGGTTTAAAGCCCATCATGCGTTTTGTCGTGGTTATGAGTAGTTTGGGTACTCGGGTCCCTTCTGTGAGGTCGGAAACGTTTTTCCAATAAGAACTGAATCTACCCAGCTTGCCCGCTGCTCGGTGGCCTCACGTCCCTGTGCTGCCCCTTCTCTCTCAGCGTGGATGACATCCACTACCTGGTGCTCCAGAACCTGATCCAGAGCACGCTGGCCCTCTCGGACAGCCAGATGAAGTCCTGCCAGTCATTCCAGGTGCGTACAGAGGCCGCAGCAGGCTCGGGACCAGGGTCCCTGCGGAGGCCGTGCGAGGTTCTGCTCATTCTCTCCTCAGCTGTGAGGTGCAGGGCCCTGACTTCTCCTGAGACTCTGGCCCTCACTCCTTTCATCCCTAAAGTGTGAGCAAGGACCCAGTGACCTCCAGAGTCCGTGCTTTGAGGAGAGGTGGTTGTGAGGGGGTGAGGCCGGGGTGGGTCCCTGTCCAGCACAGAGAGGGTGGACATTCTACCTGCAGGGAGAGTCCTGTGGTTTGAGGTACAGACACACGTGTGACCTAGGCATCCAGGGGTTGCTTTGCTGTGGAGAACAATCAGGTGGGAGGAGGGAGCACATGCAGAAGCAGGAACAGCATTTGGCTGGAGGCTGCCATGAGAAGCAAGGGCGGCGTGAACTAGGTGACAATGTAGGCGGCACGAGCCAGATGCATTCGGGAACATATTTGGGGAGTAGAGCCCCCAGACATACGTGTGGGGCGTAAGAAAGAGCGGAGCCTTGGTGTCTTTGCATCTTAAGAAACAGGTGTGGGGTGCAGAGCCTTCCTTTTCCTCCAGTCTCCTGTCCTCTGGTCTCAGGTGTGACATGATGGTGGGGGTAGACAGGCTCCCCCCTCACATACCCCCAGGTGTCAGCTCTGGCCTCCCCGCCCCTAGTCCCCATGCCAGTTGCTTCCCCTGCAGACACTCGGCTCAGGCTCCTAAGCACCTGGCCGTCCTGCTGTGCTCCTGCCCGCCGCTCACCCCCGACTTGCTGTGTTGCAGACGTTCCGCCTGTACCAGGAGTACAAGGACCAGATCCTGGGGCGGGCCTTCGTGGAGTGCCAGAAGCGGAGCTTGGTCAACCGGCGCCGGGTCAACCACACGCTGGGCCCAAAGAAAAACCGGGCCTTGCCCTTCGTGCCAATGTCCTACCAGCTGTCCCAGAGCTACTACAAGTGAGCACCGCTCAGGAGCCCTGGGTCTGGCCTGGGGAAGGGCAGGGCCCATGTCAGATGCTGAGCTTGTGTGGGTGTACGGTTCACACTAGTGGTGTTTTGTGTTGAGGCGTTTACCTGTTGGCGGTGGTCTCCCTTTGTCCTGTCAGGTTGGATAAGATGAGTTTCTGATGTACTTACTACTTGGTCCGGTTAAAAGTGCACCCTCCTGGTTGGTCTTAACCTCCGTCCCTGGTCCTCTCACTCAGAGCGCAGAGCCGCCTGTCTCGCAGGTTCACGGGCTGTGAAGCCGTCAGGTGTTGCTCAGACACAGCGGCAACCTGAGCACTGTTGAGGGTCTTCGTCCTGGGGCCCCTCCTGCCAGGAGCACCCCTCAGCTTACTGGTGGCCACAAGCCTGGCTGGTCTGGCTTTCTGCGCCCCCAGCTCCTTAACCACACAGAAGAAGTCTGTTCTAACGGTCCCGGCAGTTCTCTGTGGCAGCTCTTCCCATGCTGGCTTCCCTCCTCCATGCTGGCCTCCTGACAGCCCTCAGACCTGCAGAGGCTGCATTCAGAATCAGAACAACAAACGGCATTAACTTGTTCCTTCCCTAACTGCCATCGGTCCCCTTTCCTTTCTGGAGAGCGGCCCAGGCAGCAGAAGACGAGTCCAACAAGGCCATTTGACCTTGAGCCCATTCTCATCTGGGAGCTGAGAAGCAGTGGTCACAGATCAGGAGGCCTGTGGGCCCTTCCCTGTGGCCTAGACCTGCCGTACCTGCTGTGAAAGTGTCTTGGAAGGTTGACTTTGGGAAGAGGCAAGGGCTTAACTCTCCACCGTCGCCCTTGGAGACGGCGGGTTTGAGCACACACATGGCCCCTCATCTCTGTGGTTCAGGGCTTGCCTGTGTAAAGATTATTACAAAAAGTCCATCATCGCCCTAATTTGGCACCTGTTTAGTGAGTGCCTGGGAGGCACAGGTAGATGAATAGACATGGCCTGAAGGTGCTCAGGTGAGTGGGGGAGGGGGACGCCGAGGGCTGAAGTGCGGTGCTGTCCTTGGAGGAGAGGGGAGGTGAAGCGGCTTGTGTGGACCACAGTGGTCTGCAGTGCGCAGCTCCCGGGTGAGGGCTCCCCGTCCTCAGCAAGGCCCTCCCTTCTGTCTGCAGGATCTTTACGTGGCGATTTCCGAGCACCATCTGCACCGAATCGTTCCAGTTCTTCAACAGACTCCGGGCTGCCGGCAAGCTGGACCAGCCTGATCATTTTTCCTTCAAAGACCAGGATAGTAACGACTCCCCAGATGACCTGGTGGCATTTTCTCTGGACGGCCCTGGAGGACACTGTGTGGCCGCCCTGAGCCTCTTCTCTCTGGGCCTCATTTCCGTGGATGTCAGGATCCCCGAGCAGATCGTGGTGGTGGACAGCTCCATGGTGGAGAATGAGGTCATTAAGAGGTAAGGGCTGAGCCTCGGCCGTCTTTTCCTCGTCTCTGTGGTGTCTGCACTTTAATTTGCTCAGTCACCTGGTCTGCACTCATGCAACAAGCATGTGCTGGCTTTTCCCGTGTTGTGTCAGCACTGGGCATCGGCCGGCAAGAGTGTAAGGGAATTCCTGTTCCATGCCAGTGCAGGCCCTTCTGCTGGGGCCTCTGGTACTAGGGGAGCCATGGG
>PVJC01033011.1:0-19608 GCA_004026665.1 Murina feae
CAAGAAACACCAATGATGAGAAAGATTCATTGTTCGGCTGCCTCCTAGGGATCGAGCCAGCAATCAGGCATTTGCCCTGACTGGGAATCAAACCATGACCTCCTGGTTCATAGATTGACACTCAACCACTGAGTCACACTGGCCAGACTTCCATTGATTTTTTTGAGAGAATGGAAGGGATGGGTAGAGACAAAAAGAGAGAAACATCAATGTGAGAGACATCAATTGCACCCTTCATGCACCCTGACTGGGACTGGTTGACTGCCCCCTGGTGGTCAGTGCATGTCATAACAAACGGTTGAGGGGCCTTAGCACATTATTAGCATATTACGCTGTGATTGGTTGAACGGACAACCAGATGACCAGGCAATTAGCATATTAGGCTTTTATTATATGGGATTATTATCTCAGTCATTTGAATATTTTCCACGTTTTCTGGCATCAGTTTTTGCTGATGAATATATATATATATATATATATATATATATATATATATATATATGTATAATGTATTAGTTTTTCTTATTGTAATTCTTTTATTGATAATCATGTTTTTTGTGGTGATGCTGGTGTAAATAAACCTACTGTTCTGCCACTCATCTTATTTAATAAAAGAGAAACATGCAAATTGACCATATCTCCACTACACTCACAAGCCATGCCCACCAACCAGTCAGGAGTGAGTATTCAAATAAACACAACCAAGATGGCAGCAGCCACGGAGCTGGAGTGAACAGGAGGCTTGGGTTGCCCCTGGTGATAGAGGAAGCCAAGCTTCCTGCCTCCCCTAGCCAGCCCTGAGCTCCACTCAAGGCTACAAAGTTTCAATTATAGAAGATAAATAAACCCCAGATACCTGCTTCCAGCTGCCATGGCCTCCGCTCAAGGAGGGTCTGGAGCTTCAGTTGCCCGGGGCGATGACCAGTCTGCAAACAGCCATCAGCCCCTCACCCAGGCTGGCCAGGCACCCCAGCCAGGATCCTCACTCCATGGGGGCATGGCCACCCTGCAAACCACCACAGGCCCCTTGCCCAGGCTGCCCCATGCCCCAAGGGAACCTCCATCCTGATCCGAGACACCCTTCAGGGCAAACCAGCCAGTCCCCACCCATTCACCAGGCCGCTATCTATACTAATAAAAGGGTAATATGCTAAGTAGACTGGGAGACCTTCCATAGGACCTTCTGGACATTCTTCTGGACAAAGCCATGGTGGTGGAGTCAAGGTAGAGGTGATTAGAGGCCAAGAGGGGAAAACAGTTGTGAGTGATCAGGCTGGTGGGGGGCAGGACCATTGGTGGTAAGTAGACCAGCAGGGGGGCCATTGGGGCCAAGCAGGCCATAAGTGGGGGTCAGTTGGAGGTGATCAGAACAGTGGGGGAAGCAGTTTGGAGTGAGCAGGCCAGCAGGGAGGCAGTTGAGGGTGAACAGGCCAGTGGGGAGGGAAAGGGGGGCAATCAGGCCAGCAGGGGGAACAGTTGGGGTGATCAGGCTGGCAGGGGGGCATTTGGGGGCAAGCAGGCCAGCATGCAGAGTGGGGTGATCAGGCAGGCAGGCAGGCCAGTGAGCAGTTAGGAGCCAGCAGTCCAGGATTGTGAGAGAGATGTCCAACTGCTGATTTAGGCCTGATCCCTATAAACCAGCAGTAGAACATCTTTCGAGGGGTCCCAGATTAGAAAGGTTGCTGGCCAGGCTGAGGAACACCCCCTCCCCCGTGCATGAATTTCGTGCACCAGGCTACTAGTGTAAAAATATGGACAATTTTAAACAGCACAAAATATTTGATAATGATAATAAGTGACTATGTTACTTTTTTATGTGTTTACTATATTTTAGAGTATACTCTTTCCACTTACGAAAAATAAGTTTGCTGTTACACAGGATGCCATTTTATGCTGGTAGCAGCCTCATATATTTTGCTTTTATCACATCGCTTGATTGCATCATTTTCTCATGTGCTTGTTTAAATCTAGTGTTGTTTTGTACAGGCTGTACAGACTGGCAGCCTAGGAATAATAAATTACACAATATAACCTAAGTGTGTGGTAGGCTATACAATCTAGATGTGTGTAAGGGCTCTCTGTGATCTTTACAAAAATGAAATTGCCTAACAATGCATTTCTCAGAATGTATCTCTATGCTTATACTGCATATGACTGTGCTATTGACTGTATTCCCGGTGTTGTACATTATATCCCCAAGGCTTAGTTATTTTATAACTGGACATATGTACCTCTTACTCCACTTTACCTTTTAGGCCCATCCACCCCTTCCCTCTGGCAACTATCAATGTGTTCTCTGCATCTATAAGTCAGTTTTTTAGTTTTGTTCATTTTGTTCCTTCAGATTTCAAGTATCGATAAAACCATGCAGTGTTTGTCTCTTTCTATTTGAATTATCTTACTTAACATGATATCTTTAGGTCTGTCTATGTTGTCCCAGGTGGAAAGATTTCATCCTTTTTGTCGTTGTAGATGTGGTGTCTATATCGTATCTTTATTCATCTATCTATGGATATCTCTGTTGCTTTCATACCTTGTAAATAATGCTGCAGTAAGCACAGGGGTGCATATATGTTTTTAAATTGGTGTTTTTATTTTCTTCAGATGAATGCCCAGAAGTGGAATTGCTGGTTTGTATGGTAGTTCAATTTTGCTTTTTTTTTTTTTTTTTTTTTTTTTGAGGATTCTCCATTATGTTTTCCATAGTGGCAGCACCAATTTATAATCCACCAACACTTCATTAGATATCCCTTTGCTTCACATCTTCCCCAACACTTATTTGTTGTGTTTTTGATAATAGCCATTCTGACAGGAGTGAAGTGATAATTCATTGTAGTTCTGATTTCCATTTTCCTGATGATTAGTAATGCTGAGCATTGTTTTATCTCTCAATAATCTGTATATTTTCTTTAGAGAATAGTCTACTCTAGTCTTTTGCCCATTTTTTATTCAGTTGTTTTTTTTCTTGCTATTGAGTTGTATGAACCTTTATGTATGTTTAATACTAACCCTATTAGATATGCCATTTGAAAATATATTTCTGCATTCAAAAAGTTGTTTTTTACTGATATTTATCTTCACTGTGAAAAAACTTTTTAGTTTGATGAAGTCCTATATATTTTTGCTTTTGTTGCCCTGGTAGGGGAGATATATCCAAAAAATATTGTTATGACTGATGTCAAAGAGTTCACTGCCTCTATTTTTTTCTAGGAGTTCCATGGTTTTAGGTCTTACACCTATGTCTTTAATCTCTTATTTGTTTATTTTGTATACTAGGAGCCTGGTGCACTTGGGGGGGGGGTCCCTCAGCCAGGCTTGTGCCCTCTCACAGTCTGGGACCCCTCAGGAGATGTCCACCTGCTGGTTTAGGCCTGCTCCCAGGGGAGGGGGGCTAAGCTAGCAGTCAGACATTGCTCTGGCAGCCCAGGAGCCCTTGGGTGATATCCACTTGCCAATGGAGAGCAGACCTAAGCTGCAGTCAGACATCCTTAGTGCTGCTGAGGAGGTGGGAGAGGCTCCCACCACCACCACTGTGCTGGCAGCCATCAGCCTGGCTTGTAGCTGAGCAAGGCTTCCCCAGTGGGAGCGCACTGACCACCAAGGGGCAACTAGTGCATTGAGCATCTGCCCCCTGGTGGTCAGTGTGTGTCATAGTGACCAGTCATTCCCAGTTCGTTTTGCTGTTAGGATCAATTGGCATATTACCTTTTTATTCTATAGGATAGAGACCTGGTGCATGATGGGGGACAGCTGGTTTGCCCTGAAGGGTGTCCCAGATCAGGGTGAGGGTACCCACTGGGGTGCCTGGCCAGCCTGAGTGAGGGGCTGATGGCCGTTTCCAGGCTGGCCGTGCCTCCCAGTGACTCAATTGAAACTTTGTAGCTTTGAGTGGTGCCCAGGTCTGGCTAGAAGCCTGGGTGTCCCTCACCCCATTGGGGTGTGGCCAGCATGGATGACGGGCTGATGGCTGTTTGCAGGCTGGCCAAGCCCCCCAGTGGTGTCCCTCACCCCATTGGGATGTGGCCCGTGTGGGTGAGGAATTGAGGCGCGTTTCAGCCTTTCAGGCTGCCCACAGGTCCCATTGACCCAATGTCCCAGCAAAGCTGGCTGGACGTAGGTTTCTGGGGTTTGTTTATCTTCTATAATTGATGCTGTTCCTTTAAGGCGAGGCCTAATAAGAAGCCTCATTTCTGCTTCAGCTGGCGGCTTCTATAATGAAACAATGTTACCTTTAGAGTCAGGTCCAGCCTGCTGTTTCCTTCAGCTCCCAAGGATTCTATGATTTATACTTTGTTGCAAACAAGTTTTGCTTTGAGGCAGGATAAGCCCAGCTGGCGCGCAGACAGTTTCACTTTCACTCCTGCTGCAATGGAAGCTGCCGTTTACTCCATGAGTGTCGGCTGCCATGTTGGCTGGGTTAATTTGCATACAGTCGCTCTGATTGGCTGGTAGGCGTCCCAAAGGGATGGTTAATTTCAATATTATGCTTTTATGAGTTAAGATTATAGTTTTCAGAGGACAGGTCTTTTAACTCCTTGTTTAAAGTTGTTCCTAAGTATTTTTAATGCAATTATAAATGGGATTCTTGATTTTCTTTCTGATAGTTTGTTATTGGTGTATAAAAACAACAGATTTATAAATATTTTTTTATTCAGCCACTTCACTCAAGTTATTTCTTATATATAATAGTTAATCAATGGAGTCTTTGCCATTTTCTCCATATAGTATAATGTCATCTGAAAATAGTGACAGTTTTACTTCTTCCTTTCCCATTTAGATCTTTTCTTCTTTCCTCTTCCTCCTTCCCTTCCCTTCCCTTCCCTTCCCTTCCCTTCCCTTCCCTTCCCTTCCCTTTCCTTCCCTTCCCTTCCCTTCTCTTTCCTTTTCTTTATCCCTTTATTTTCTTTCTTTCTTTCTTTCTTTCTTTCTTTCTTTCTTTCTTTCTTTCTTTCTCTCTCTCTCTCTCTCTCTCTCTCTCTCTCTCTCTCTCTCTCTCTTTCCTTCTTTCTTTTTTTCTTTCTTCTTTTCAATTGTTGTGGCTAGGATTTTTAATAGTATCTAATCTAAAGAAAGAGAAACATGCAAATTGGTGTCACTCTGCTACATGCCAAGCCACACCCACCAGCCAATCAGAGCGACTATATGCAAATTAACCCAACCAAGATGGCGGATGGCAGCCATAAAGCTGGAGCAAGCAGGAGGCCTGGTTGCCCTGGCAAAGGAAGCCAAGCTGCCCTGGCTGGCTGTGGCCTCCACTCAAGGCAATAAAGTTTCAATTATAGAAGATAAATAAATCCCAGATACCTGCTTCCAGCCAGCCTCACTGGGAGCTGGGTTGCTGGAGGCAGTGGCCAGCCTGAAAACAGCCATCAGCCATTCACCAGGCTGGCCAGGCACCCCAGCAGGACCCCCCTCCCTAAATGGGGTATGGCCAGTCTGCAAATAGCCATCAGATACTCATCCACGCTGGCCAGGTACCCAGTAGGACCCCCACCCTGATCTGGGACACCCTTCAGAGCAAACCAGCTGGCCCCCACCCATGCACCAGGCCTCTATCCTATATAATAAAATGGTAATATACAAATTGACCCTAACATTAGATCGACTGGGAATGACTGGTCACTATTACACACACTAATCACCAGGGGGCAGACACTCAATGCAGAAGCTGCCCCTGGTGGTCAGTGCAGCTTCTGCTCAGCCACTGGCCAGGCTGATGGCTGCCAGCACAGCGGTGGTGGTGGGAGCCTCTCCTGCCTCCTCAGCAGCACTAAGGATGTCCTACTGCAGCTTAGACCTGCTCCCTGCTGGCAAGTGTATATCACCTGAGGGCTCCCAGGCTGCCAGAGGGATGTCTGACTGCCAGTGTAGGCCCAATCCCTCAGGGAGTGGGCCTAAGCCAGCACCTGGACATCCCTTGAGGGGTCCCAGACTGCAAGAGGGCACAGGCTGGGCTGAGGGACACCCCTGAGTGCACAAACTTTTGTGCACCAGGCCTCTAGTATTAAATAAAATTGGTGAGGGTAGGCATCATTATCATGTTCCTGATTCTGAAGGAAAATATTTTATCTTTTCATCATTGACTATAATATTAGTTATGGGTTTGTCATATATAGCCTTCATTATGTTTAGTTATGTTCCCTTTATACCTACATTGTTCAGAGTTTTTGACATAAACAAATGCTGAATTTTGTCAAATGCTTTTTCTGTATTTATTGAGATGACCACTTTTTTATCTTTTATTTTTTTTAATGTAGTATAATGACTGTTGAATACCATATTACAATATTTTCTCTGGAATAAATCCCACTTGATCATGGTATATGACCTTGTAATCTATTGTTGAAATCAATTTGCTAATATTTTGTTGAGAATTTTTGGTTCTTTTTATCAGAGATATTGGACTGTAATTTTATATATTTTTTAATGTCATTGGTTTTAGTATAAGGATATTTATGGCTTTATAGGATGACTTTGGGGTTTTTATCCTCCTCTTGAGTTTTTTGGAATAGTTTAAGAAGGATAAGTATTATTTTTTTCTTTAAATGTTTGGTACAATTCAACTGTGAAACCATGTGATCTTGTACTTTTGTTTAAGAGTGTTTTGATTACTAATTCAATTCATTACTAATTTTTGATTTGTTCAGATTTTTTGTTTTTTCCTAATTCAGTCTTTAAAAGTGGTATGTTTATAAAACTTTTTATTTATTCTAGGTATTGGAACTTGTCATATAATTGTTCATAGTATTCTCTTATGATTCTTTGTATTTTAGTGGTGCCAATAGTCAGTGCTCTTTCATTTCTGATTTTATTTGTTTAGGCCTTCTCTATTTTTCTTGATGGGTGTGACTAAAGGTTTCTCAATTTATGATTTGTTTAATAATTAAAAAATAAAGGTTTGGTTATTTTTTTTAATATTACCAGCTCTTGGTTTCATTGATTTTTTCTATTATTTACTTAGTCTCTATTTTGTTTTTCCCATTCTGAGCTTTATTATTTTCTTCCTTCTACTTTCTTTTGATTTTATTAGTTCCTTTAGGTGTACAGTTGTATTGTTTATTTGGGGTTTTTCTTGACTTTTGTGGTAGGCCTGCATCATTATGAAATTCCATTTTAGAACTAACTGCATTTGCTTCATCCCACAGATTTTGGAGGATAGTCTTCCCATACTCATTTGAATCAATATTTTAAAACATATTCTCTTTGTTTTCTTCTTTGACCCCTTGGTTGTTTAATTTTCACATTTTGGTGTTTTGTTTTTTATTTCCAGTTCTCCTTTTGTAATTGATTTCTAGTTAGGTGCAGATGTGGTAGATGAAGATATTTGCTATAATTTCAATCTTCTTGAATTTACTAAGATTTGTTTTGTGGCCTAATATGTGGTGTATCCTAGATAATGTTTCATGTGCACTTGAAAAGAATGTGCATTCTTCAGTTTTTGGGTGAAATGTTCTATAAATATCTATCACATTCCTCTGATCTAATATGTCATTGCAGGCCAATGTTTCCACAATGATTTTCTGCCTGCATGACAGATATATTGATGTAAGTTGAGCATTATAGTCCTCTACTATTATTGTTATACTATCAATTTCTTCATTTATGTCTTCTAATATTTGCATAATATATTTAGATGTTCCTATGAAAGGAGCGTAAATATTTATGATTGTCATATTTTCTTCTTGGATTGACCCTGTTAGCATTATGCAATGCCCTTCTTAGTGTTTTTTTACAATTTTTGTTTTAAAGTCTATTATATCTGATTTAAGTATTACTACCCCAGATATTTTACTTCTATTAGCATGGAATATCTTTTTATCCCTTCAGTTTCAAGTCATGGTGTGTCTTTTTTTTAAAAAAATTGATTTCAGAGAGAGGAAGGGAAAAGAAAAAAACATCAATGTGAGAGAGAAACATTGAATGGTTTTCTCCCATACACACCCAAGCCCAGGATTGTACCTGCAACCTGGGTGTGTGCCCAGACCAGGAACAGAAGCCATCACCTTTTGCTGTATGGGACAGTGCTCCAACTGACTGAGCCACACTAGCCAGGATTGTGTCTGTTTTGAAGTGAGTCTCTTGATCTGGACTGAGTTGCTTTTAGGCAGCATATTGATAAATCTTGTTTTGTTGTTCATCCAGGCACCAAATATCTTTTAATTGGAATATTAGTCCATTTTCATTTAAAGTAAAGTAATTATTCATAGGCATGTATTTATTGTTATTTTGTTCATTGCTTCATGGATATTTTGGTCTTCTCTGTTCTTCTTTTGATTTTTTTCTTTGTAGTTTGCTCATTTTTTTCTTTACTGCTATGTTTCATTCCTTTCTTGTTAATTTTTGTGTATCTTTTACAGGGTTTTAGTTTTTGGTTACTATGAGGTTTATATATCAACTATATATAGAACAGTCTATTTTAAGCTGATAAACATTTAATTTATATTGCATTCTGAAAACTTTACAATATTACTCCCCCACCACATTTCTTTGACTTTATATTTCAGTTTGGTTTATGCCCTAAGCACTCAATGTATTTATATTTGTGTTTTTTTGTTTTGTTTTTTGTTTGTTTGTTTTTATTCTCAATTCTAGCTTTTTACATGCTAATCCACTGTCTTTACTATACATTTGTTTTTACATATGAGATTTTTCTTTTATATGTCCTTTATAAGGATGTCTGACTGAAGCTTAGGCCTGCTCCCTGCTGGCAGGTGGACATCCCCTGAGGGCTCCCAGGCTACCAGGGGGATATCTGACTGACAGCTTAGGCCCGATCCCCCCAGGGAGTGGATCCCCTGAGGGGTCCCAGACTGTGAGAGGGCACAGGCCAGGCTGAGGGACCCCCGCCCCCCCTCCCCCTGAGTGCACAAATTTTTGTGCAGCTGGCCTCTAGTTTATTATAAAATTTGTTTGATATATGTATCAATTCCAAGACTGAGTTCAAGATAGTTCAAGGATTATTTATATTTTTTGTATGCTGTATCTTTCAATGTGCAGAATAAAGAACAAAATAATTTTTGATGGAAAGAATGAATTAATGAATGAGTGAAGAAAAGAGATATTATCTATTTATCCAGATTTTCTAAAATTGTTCCCAAGGTTAACCAGATAATCAGAAGACCATGCCTTTGGAGCACAGTTTTGATTCTACATCAATTTGCTTTTACTGAAATCTACTTAAGTGTCATCTATCACTTTGCATGTCATTCCATTTCCTGAAATCAACAATTCTCAGGAGATGTTCTGTAGCAATTCTCTTGCTTGTTCTGTAGCAGTTCACTTGTAGAGTCACAGGTGTTCTAATCCTAAACAATATTTTCTTTTATCAGATTTTGTGCATTATAATTGTGTTTTAGTTACTTTCTGTTAGCTTTTGAAAAGCTCAACTACAAATATGTAGCCCATCTTCCTCAAAGATTACAGGACTAAAAGGAATACCTTTTTTAATATTAAAACTAATCCAAGATTCATTTTAATTTCCCTGTTGCCACTACATCATTGTTAAATGAATTTCATTGTGCTATATTTTTGGAAGTGGGTATTATTGTAGGTATTTTTGGAAGCCACCTCAAATCCTTCAAGTCTGAAGAAATTTTGATAAGGGTGGGTGAGAAGATGAGGGAATACAAATACCAAAGAAGGTAAAAAGGAACTAAAATATGTAGAACTTCTTAGTTGTGGAGAGAAAAATAAAGTTTAGGTAAAATGAATTTATCATTAAGAGCCTACTTTATTCACAGACATATGATACAATAGTCTATTAAAGAGAACTAATATAGAATTTTAAAAATAAAAACAAATAAAAATAGTTTTATTTCAATATTCCACTGAGTTGGTAGTTTCTATTCTAGTTTTTAATTCTAGCATTTTTGTTTATTCCCAAATAAGTGCCAAACACAAGAACAGTTGATTAAGAAATACATGCAGACAAATGCCAAGTTGATCTTTAATAATTCACAGCCACATTGAACCTTGTTTATGTTAATGTTTTAAGCATGTGTATAAATGTCAACAAAGTGATATAAACACTAATGATATCTTTCTATATTTCTCTTTTATTTTTGCTATCTAGCTTGTCTTGAAAATTACTTTAGCATTGTGTAACTATGCTACTAACTTCCTGGGTGACATATAGTAAGTCACTTATTTCCTGATTTTAATTTCCTTATTGAAAAACTAAAAGTACTTCAGTAAAGAACTTATATTTTTGATCAGCCCATCTACTGTGCAGTGATTTATTTAGGCTGGGCAACTAATACCAAACTGAGTACTCATCTGGACTCTTCTGCTTTAGGTCTCAAAAAGACAATCACAATTATTTTTTAATATAAGCTGTAAGGGCAATTAACTGAGAATACTGTTGTCCACCTTATCAGTTGGAGATAGATCAATCGGTAAAAAGAATCACATCTTAAAAATGTACGGAGAGCTCAGTGAACACCATTGGAATTCTTGGACCTACGCATGCCTTGAAGTCAGATATACTCCTGTGCTTTTCAAAAGTTCTTTATATGCTTAAGCTGGTTTTAGGATTTTTGTTGTCACTACTGATTATTACAAGCCTCATATTTATAATTCTGTGATTTCTCCACATGAAAACTACTAAGTCACTTAATAAATTAAAAGCATCTACATCCTGATCATTTATTTAAATACAAAGACAAACAGGAGGAAAATTCTGAGCTTATGGAGCTCACAGCTGGAAATGGGAGTACTCCTACCATGACATGTTATAACACAAAAGGGCTATTTGAATTAGATTTTTGGAATAAATAATCTTGAAATGTAGATACGTCTTTAAGTAAAAAATAAATTACAAAGCACAAAATGATTTATGACTTATTAAAGTAGGTCTCTTTAAATGCAAGAATGGTGAATTCCCTTCATTTAAGGCAGTTAAAATCTGCTTCACAGCTAATACACAGGAGCAGGAGTTAAATTTGAATATTTTGCCGATTTAAACCAAACTTTGCCATGAATTAGACTTTGTTTAATTTTCTCACCAAGATCGTTTCCTGGTGTTATTTGTGAACATGAAATCTTTGTGAAAGTAGGCTTTCAGCCATCGAAGGAGGCTTACATCAAGGTCTGAACCTGGAGAAAACAAGTAGGCTGTTCTCAGAACATTTTCTTTGGATTTGTAATCAAACCGATCTACGTAGAAACAGCCAAGTACCGGTCTCTAAAACAGAAAACTCTTATTTGAAAATAAAAAGGCAGTTTTTCTTTTTCCAAGTTAAATATGTTCTACTTTTCTGACAGAACTCTTTCTCAATTTATCCTAAAACAAATGAACTATATTTTAAAATTATTTGCAGTTAATATTTGGGACATTCAGATGTTTTACTATTTCATAGTTTAAAAATTTGTATGTTTAATGTTTTGTTTTCTATCTCATAGGATGCGAAATGTGGCTGAAAAGGAATTATCTTAAAATGGTGGCTTATTTATAATTCTCAATAAATACAACTCCTTTATATGATTATATAAGGCATTAAAAAAGTGCCACAACATGCAAAATAATTATAGATTTAAATAGCAGTGTTCTGAATATATATTTAAATACTGCATAGACTTTCTGAATGTGGCTTATTTCATATTGCATCCCATTATTATTCTCAAATAATGGAACTATAAAACAATGTAGAACTCTGGTGATTCTGTTTTGAGGTACTATATTCAGAAATATCTTTAAGTGCTGAACCACTGAAATATGAGCTTTTTGACTAGGTAATTATATGAACCAAGCCTCTGAACTCTCCTATATGAAAAAATATGGGAAAGTAAGAGGCTATCGTGATGTGAATTTTGTAGTATCCAAGGATATGTGTCAAACATTTCCAGCACATCCTATTTCAATTTATTTTTGGCTTAGGTAAACCAATTTTAACCTGGAGATGAAACATGGAAAAAAGAACATGGAAAATGATTAATCTGATTTAAGACATGAAATAGGCATTTTAACATAGCCAGGACATTTCCACAAGCACACATCATTAATCAAATGTGGAGGGGCAGTTGCAGATTCAGTTAGCCACAATGGTTCGCTGGTTGTTATGAGGTCATAAGAGCTTCAGTTTGAATTTTCTTGACTGGTTTTTGACATTAAATTCAATGCTTCCAAGTGCCTTATCTTTTATATCTAGGATTGAACCAAAAATCTGAACTTGTATTAGAAACAGTCCATAAAAATAAGGTTAAATTTTTGAAAATTAGTTTGACAGGTAGATTTTACACTGTGCAAACTGCACATGTCATGAGTAAAACAACAACCACCACCCCAGAACCTAGCATTTTATACTGTTGATTAATCTTTTCTCTATCTCACTTTAATAATAAACTAGAGGCCTGGTGCACAAAATTTGTGCACTCAGGGGGGGTCCCTCAGCCTGGCCAGTGCCCTCTCAAAGTCTGGGAGACCTCGGGGGATGTCCAACTGATGGCCTGCAGTAGAACATCCTTAGTGCTGCTGTGGAAGCAGGAGAGGCTCCTACCACCGCTGCTGCAGTTGCCAGCCATAAAACCAGCTTCTGGCTGAGTGGGGTTCTCCCTGTGGGAGTGCACTGACCACCAGGGCGCAGCTCCTGCATCAAACATCTGCCCCCTGGTGGGCAGTGCATGTCATAGTGACTGGTCCTTCCACTGTTTGGTTGATTTGCATATTAGGCTTTTATTATATAGGATATTTTTTTGTTTAAAAAAAATCAAGAGGAAGCAAAGTAAAGGCAAAGAATAGACACTTGATTCTAATAGCAGATACCTCTAAGGGACATCCATTCAAGCTCTAAAGCAGTGGTTCTCAACCTTTCTAATGCCACAACCCTTTAATATAGTTCCTCACGTTGTGGTGACTCCCAACAATAAAATTATTTTCATTGCTACTTCATAACTATAATTTTCCTATTATTATGAATCAAAATGTAAATATCTGACATGCAGAATGTATTTAGGTGACCCCTGTGAAAGGGTCATTTGATGCTTTAGAGTCTAAAGCAATGTGTTTTATATATAACATTTTAATTTGAATGCATTTTATATCTGAATTTATTAAAAATACATTTAGTTCTCGAGTTGCGATGTATGAAAATATCATGAGATTAAAATTTCTCCACTGAAAACTGTATTTTGTTTTGACTAATAGAAGATAGAACCTGAGGGTGTTATCATGCACATTTTGTTCTGCCCAAACCATGCTCTGGCAATACAATAAACAATAATAAACCAGATTTTATTCTATGTCCATATTCAACAAATTCAGAATAAAGTGAAACTTCAATTACTTTTGTAGCAAATCTGACCACCTTCTGAAAAAAAGCAATTTAAGTGAGTTTTAATTTGAAATAATACTATTATAATATTTGTGTCAGCTATCATCTTTATGGCAATAACATCATATCTGACTAAGCCCATCTTCCAAAATCAAATACCTAAGCAAAATGATTCTTGTTTCAGAAAATGTATCCCGACAACGTGATGATTATTTTTCAGTCTAGATGTAGAATCTATCTAGACATAGAATTTAGGGTACATATGAGCATTTAGTCTTTTCTGGGCATGGCTGGGGTGTTTTGCCTGGATATATATTACATCTGTTTGGTTTTATCAGTTAGGTTCCTTAATAGAATTGGAGGTGATGCTTTATAGTACAGCTTCCACATGAATGTCTCCCAAGGGTGCATTTTAATTTAATTCCATGCTTGCGATATTTCAGTGGACATCTTTGTGAGGTGGAGTGATATGCTTATTTCCACCACATTCAAGCCAGAGCTCTGGGATCATTCCAACAGTATGTTAGAACGAAGCTGAGTTTTCCTACTGTGCATGGTCACACTCCAACAAAGTCAGTCATAAGACAAATGGAGGTCCAGGGGATCCAAAGCTGCATTAAAAGAATCACAGCTGCATCAGATTACATTGTGATGTTTCTAAGTGTTGGATTGAGTTTATATCACATCAAACACACAGTGAAAAAGTGCAAAACTTAACTAGTTAGCCAGATGCTTTGCATGTAACTGGGCAAACATGTCAACATAGGGTGAAACATCTGGGAGTTTCAAGTATGATTTAACTGGCATCACAAATGGAGACATTGGTATGAGTAGCTAATTTTAAATAACCAAATGAAGACAGGATATTTTTAATACTGACTGGTCATAATCTTTGAGTGGCCTCATATTTACATGAAACAGGGTGGAATGTTTAAGTCACACTGCCACACAGATGTGCAAGGGGTGGGGGAGCAGCTTCTTTATTTTCTCTGTAACTAGTCTGCCTTCAGAGCCCCCAGCAGCTGGTGTGGGAAGGGGGTGGGGTAAAGTGAAAAGTTAACATTAATTTAAACAGTCTTGTTTGGTTGGGCTCTGTTCCCCAAATGTGAGCTTCTTGTGCATCTTTCCTTATGCTTTGTCTGTGTGGTTGGAGGGGTGTGTGACATATATGCCCTCAGATAACAGGGCTTGAAGTCCTTAGATGTGGTATCTTATAGCTTCCTTGGGATCTCTTGTGCCTCTTCCATCAGGCAATGGTTGGTGGAATTTATAGGCCTCTCTCTCTCTCTCTCTCTCTCTCTCTCTCTCTCTCTCTCTCTCTCTCTCTCCCCCTCTTTCTCCTTGTTCAGCTTCCATGACACTCCCCAGTTCACTCCACCCCTCTCATTTCTGGCTATCTCCACACAGATTTCATCCTAGAAGTCTGTTCTGTAGCTTCTATGGCAATGCTGTAGAGTCACAATTGACTTTCCAGTCAGGACTTTGTTAGTCTAGGTTCCCATCATGTTGTCAAGGAACCAAGAGGACTTTAGAAAAGTCAAGGTACTATGCTGACTACTGCCCCAGAAGTAACCCAGGTTGGTCTGAGTGAACACACAAAGCCGTCCATTCCAACTCTCAATTTGCAAGTAGGGGCAGAGGGCTTTCTCTCACCTCAGTGTTACTGCATGTAGGCAAGGTTTTCCCTCTCTGTCTTGCAATTCAGAATTGGAAAACTTATAAGACACATCTGACCTATACGATCTTTGTCTTCTCTCATTTACCAGCATCCTACAGACTGGAAAATGGTGAGCTTTTCTTCTAGATCATAATCTCCTTTCTCCAACTTCATGGTTGCTGCGCTTTCAGAGAATTCTTATTCCACACTATGTAGGGTTATCCATCCATATGTTCAATGGTAGCTACAAGATTATTAACAATCTTCTTTGGATAGCCATGTCTTAAATGGATGCTATCTGGGTACAAAATCCTACTCTTGAATGTCAGCAGCTGCACACCAACCACACTGCTCTCTGCATTCCCCTTCTGACTGCTTCTGTTCTGCTTCCTACCTCCTTCCTGTCTCCCACTGCATGGTATTTAGAAAGATGAGACCCCAGGCTTGTTAGGCCTACAAATGAAGAATAGTAATAAATTTTATAATGTGAAAACAAAGGATTGACTCCAACATGTTAATTAAAAATATTGATAGATGACAGATAGGGAAAAGATATTCAAAATACCTAGGACTAAAGAGAATGAGGATATGCAAAGAACTCTGCAAAACAACAATAAAAAGTCAGCAAATTTTGTAGAAAAACGGCAAAGAATATAAACTGGCATGTAGGTGAGAAAACTCAAAATAATAAGAACATGAAATTAGCCAATGGAAGTTGACTAGACTCATTAATAATAAGAAAAACACAATATAAATGAGAGAGATATTTACACCAATTATGCTGGCAAAAATGAAAGTGTAGTCCTGACTGGTTTGGCTCAGTGAATAGAGTGTAGACCTGTGGACTGAAAGGTCCCAGGTTCGATTCCAGTCAAGGGCATGTACCTTGGTTGTGGGCACATCCCAGTGGGGGGTGTGCAGGAAGCAGCTGATCAATGTTTCTCTCTCATCGATGTTTCTAGCTACTATCCCTCTCTATTCATCTCTGTAAAAAATCAATAAAATATATTTAAAAAAAAGAAAAACGTACGAAATAGAATGAGATCTTTTGTGGCTTTGGACAAGTTATTTAGCCTCTTGATTGTTACTTTTTTTCTATAAAATATGACTAATTACCTTAATTATTTCAAGGATTAAATAAGTATATATGCACACGGGAAAAATTGAATAGATGCTAATATATTAATGTTAATGTGAATAGATAATAATTAATGTTAATATTGTATGTTTGACAAATTTTGACTCTGCAAGTATTTTTTCACACTTAAATGTATGGATAAAGTAAAATGATTATCCTAGGTACCACTTATTTAGTACTGAATATAGGGTAGTCAATAGCCATGCACTCATTTTATACATTTACTCCTCCTGATAGCTCTATGAGGTAAGGAATATTGTTATTCTCATGTTGTAAATGAAGAAATTGAAATGTAAAGAAGCTAGTAAGTGTAGAACTCCTGATTCTAATCCAGAAAGTCTAACTGAACTCGGCAGTCCAGGTTGTAAAATATCTTGGCCTTATTGTAAGTAAGCATGATATTTGTGGCTAACATGCAGCGCAATAGACATTTAAGTAACTATGTCCCTAAAGTGATTTTAAATTTGCAATTTAAAGAGGAGAAGTGACATATAGGATCTTAAAAGATGTCTCGTTTCCCAAGGCAGTAATATAATTTATTTGTATAAAATACCTGCATTTTTACCTGCAGAAGATGCAAAAAATCAATAATTTAAAGCTTGATTATCTTTGAACTTCCTGGAGAGAAGCAGATGTATCTTGTGGAAATAGAAATTTTGAAAGCAGTGTAAAATTCCTAGGTATCATGTCTTGGATATTGTCATAGTGACAGCTTTTCAGCAGATTGTCAAAATCTAGATGAAGATTTTTTTTATTATTGTTGTTAACAGTTTACTTGAAGGGAAGCCGAGTTCTTCGTAAATGATTTTTGAGAAAAATGTGAAAAAATCCTAAGTGCCGCAGAAGTTACCAGCCCTCTTGGTATTTTATCCATTGAAAGGTTAAAGAAAGTAACCATAGTTAGTTGTCTGCCAGATGGAAACAACTATATTTTTTTCACTTTCAAATTAAACTGTCATTTCAAAAATATTGCTGTCATTTAAAATGAGAAGTAAAGAATTAATATATTCCTGTAAAAACAGGTGACCCAGATGCAAAGAAAAAATAGCTGGCTATAAAAAACCCTCCGTATCAAAAAAAATTAACCAACTGTGTAAATAAAGCATTCTTTCTAAATGTCAGAGTCTATCTAAAATTTTACTTTCTTCTTGATGACATAATGCATAAGAAATGACTTGGGAAAACACCAAGGACATATAAACTTATTACTCTAATTATTTTGATTCAGCTTGCTTGCTATCATATGGTTTAATGAAAATAAAAGAGAATATGCCTAGAAAATTATATTAAAGCTCCAGTGACCAGATAAAGAAATTATCCCAGAGGATTTAAATACTGTGGAATGTTCTATGTTCATTACCTTTGTTTAGTATTATTGAACAATCCCAAAATAAATGTACTAAACCAAAATTGTCTTAAATATGTGAGCCATGCAAAAATGTTACTGATGCTGAACAACTCATATAAAAAAGTATAACAAGCTGCAATTTACTACTAGCATTGCAATTAAAAATTGCATGAGCTCTAATAATAAACTTCTAGTACTATGTTGCATAACAGTGGTGGGAGTGAGCATCCTTGTCTTGTTTCTGATCTTAGAGGAAGAGCTTTCAGCCACTCACTCAGTCTGGCCAGGCACCCCCATCAGGACGCCCCTCCATGAAGGGGATGTGGCCAGCCTGAACAGGGCCCTCAGTCCCTCATCCAAGCGGGGCAGGCACCCCAGGGGGGCGACACCCACCTTGAAGTGGCTGTGGCCAGCCTGCAAACAGCCATCAGCCCCTCACCCAGGCTGGCCATGTACCCCAGTGGGACCCCCACCCTGATCCGGGACACCCTTCAGAGCAAACCAGCTGTCCCCCAACCATGCACTGGGCCTCTATCTTATATAATAAAAGGGTAATATGCAAATTGACCCTAACAGCAGAACCACTGGGAATGACTGGTCACTATGATGCTCATCCCACTCCCACTGTCATAGTGCACTGACATCTAGGGGGCAACTCCTGCATTAAGCATCTTCCCCTTGGTGGTCAGTACATGTCATAGCAACTGGTCAAGTAGTCATTCCTCCATTTGGTCACTGGGCTTTTATTATATAGGACTAGAGGCCTGGTGCACAAAAATTTGTGCACTCAGGGGGGTCCCTCAGCTCGTCCTGCGCCCTCTCGCAGTCTGGGATCCCTCAGAGATGTGCACCTGCTGGCATGCCTGGCCAGCCTGGGTGAAGGGCTGATGGCCGTTTCAGGCTGCCCACAGCCATTCAGGGTTCGGGTCCCTACTGGGGTGCCTGGCCAGCCTGAATGAGGGGCAGAGGGCCATTTCAGGCTGCCCACAGCTCCTTCTGGGATTTATTTAACTTCTGTAATTGAAACTTTGTTGCCTTGGTCCTCCCGCTTGAAGCCTGAGTTGGCCCTGGCAATCCAAGGTCCCAGCCCCTCAGGTATCTGGGGTTTGTTTATAATTGAAACTTTGTAGCCTTAAGTAGAGGCTTCCTCCATTGCCCGGGGCAACTCCAGCTCCATGGCTGCTGCCATCTTAGTTGAGTTAATTTGCATATCTGCTCCTGATTGGTTGGTGGGCATGGCTTGTGGGTATAACAGAGTGATGGTTAATTTGCATATTACTCTTTTATTAGATTAGATTATTACAGATTTCCCCATTTCCGCAGCCTCTTCCCTCTGGCCAAAACCACACTGTTATCTATATCTATGGGTTATGCATATATATTCTTTGACTATTCCCTTCATCTTTTTTTCATTCAGTTCCCCCTCCTTCTTCTCTCTGACAGCTGTGACTCTATTTCATGTATCCATGTCTCTGTTTCTATTTTGTTCACCAGAAATCTTCTTTAACAAATGACAAGTGGATGTGTAGTATTAATAGTTCTCTTTTGCTCAGTCATTCTTACTTTCCTTTAATGAATGTGATTCCTGTCACTAAGAACAATGTATTCTGGCATGAAAACTAGTTAAAAGGCAGTGACTTAATGTGAGTGCTTTGGTACTCGGGGAAGGCATTAATATACAGGCAGATAGGTTAGCAGCACAAACCTAGTCTGGATTAAGGACAGCAGACAGACACAGCACAAGTGTCAATAGGATAAATGATTTTTTAGCATAATGTTCACAATCATTGGCTCTGCTGCAGATGATTAAATGTTGAATCTGCCACTACTGCCTTGCTGAGTTGGACAGTTTCTTCACTATTTTCCATATTCCTCATTGTAAAATAGTGGTAACAATAAAAAAGGAGTAGAGGTGTTATGAGAGTTAAAGAAGTTAATACAGCCCGGCCAGTGTGGCTCAGTGGCTGAGCATCAACCTATGAACCAGGAGGTCAGGGTTTGATTCCCAGTCAGGGCACATGCCTGGGTTGAGAGCTCAATCCCCAGTGTGGGGCATGCAGGAGGCAGCTGATCAATGATTACTAGATTCTCTGGTCATTGATGTTTCTATCTCTCTCTCCCTCTCCCTTCTTCTCTGAAATCAATAAAAATATATTTAAAAAGTTAATACATGTAAAATGTTTTATAATAAAGCTTT
>PVJC01033012.1:0-19595 GCA_004026665.1 Murina feae
GTGGAGAACAGTATGGAGTTTCCTCAAAAAATTAAACATGGATCTCCCTTTTGACCCTGTGATCCCACTTCTGGGAATATATCCTAAGAAACCAGAAACACCAGTCAGAAAGGACATATGCATCCCTATGTTCATAGCAGCACAATTTACCATAGCTAAAATTTGGAAACAGCCTAAGTGCCCATCAGCAGATGAATGGGTTAGAAAACTGTGGTACATCTACACAATGGAATACTATGCTGCTGTAAAAAGGAAAGAGTTCTTAGCATTTGCAGCAGCATGGACAGAACTGGAGAACATAATGCTAAGTGAAATAAGCCAGTCAATGAAAGAAAAATACCACATGTCCTCACTCATCTATGGATAATAATAACCATTATAAACTGGTGAACAAAAATAGATACAGAGGCAGAGCTGCATCAAACAGACTGTCAAATTACAGCAACAAGGACAAGGACATTGTGTGTGTGTGGGGCGGGGGGGGACGGGTAACAGATCAGCCAAGGGACTTTTGTGCATGCATTTAAGCATAACCAATGGACACAAAATACTGGGAGGTAGGGGAGGCTGGGGGAAGGGCAGGGGAAAAAAGAGATATATGTACAAATCTTTCTAAAACTTTATGTAATAAAAAAATAATGATAATAAAATAAAAAAAACATAAAAGGAAAAAAAAACTTGCAAATGTAAAAAAAAAAAAAAAAAAGAATGACTCAAATATTAAAGCATAGTACATTTAGGGCCTTCCTTGTCCTGTGCCTCAAATATCATAGCATAGTACACAAGTCACATGGAACTCAGCTTCCTTTAAAATAGGAAGGGATCCCATACTCATGAAGCAGCTACTCCATACATATTTATTTTTGTTTAATTCACAGCACATACTCTTTGTACTAATTGTTGGAAAATCACCCAACAATTGCCTCTGTTGGGTTACATTCTGATGTCATTACTGCACTTTTATCATCCACTCGCTCTAGTAAGATTATGAATTATTTAAGGCCAGAGATCATGACTTGAGCTTGTGTTTCTCTGTCATGGTGCCTAGATAAATACTCAAACGCCATCCAGTCCAAATGACTGTGATGAGAGAAGCCCACCATTGCTGGAGTCCTCTGATTTTTATTTGAGGGGCCTCACTTGTCCTGTGCCTTTGCAGAGGGATGAGTAGTGGCTGAGGGAACTTAAGAAAACCCAGACAGAATTCTCCCCCTAAAAGATTTTGCTAAGCTGGCTCCCGGAACCGCTGGGCATTTGCCCAATTAAAACCAGGGCACACAGCAATAACAAAAGCACTGGTCTCCTACAGCTAATGCCTGGAGATCAAACCCCAGCCTGCAGGAACTCACCCCTGCAGTCAGGACTCGGCTCTGGGTGGACCTGCGCTGGTGCTCCTAACTCTGGGGAGAGGGAAACTTCCCATGGGTGGCTGCAGGCTAGAGGCCCCGGAACTCCAGGCCACCCACCTGAACTGGTCCATAGTGCAGGCTGGTCAGCAGAACAGCTTCTTCGCCTGGGTTCAAGGGGAGGTGTGGCCTGTTCTGTTTGCCCACGAGGGATTGCAGAGAGGCCTGTTCTGTTTGCCCCCTCAGCAATTGCAGGGAGTCCTGGCCTGGCTTGGCCTATTTGCTCTGTGTTGGGTGCTGGGCTGGGGAGAGTGAACGCAGGCTGCCGCTTGGTCCCTATGCAAGCGACCACAGCTGGGAGCATCAGCTTGGCGACTGCGCTGTAGGCTTAGAGTAGCCGGGCATTCTGGGACCCTGGCTGCTCAGGGCCTGCCTGCGGGCTTACAGGGTAGGAGTGGCCTAGGTCCCAAGGATATTCTCAGGACCCAGGTCGCTGGGCGCCTGTGTATGCAAATTAACCCTCCATCTTTATTGGGTTAATTTGCATACTCTCCTGATTGGCTGGTGACCGTATCGGAGGGATGGTCAATTTACATTTTTCTCTTTTATTATATAGAATATTTGGGGATGAATTATCCCTTTGATGTTGAACAAGATTCTCAAATTTACTTTCTGAAACATAAAATGAAGGTAAAGTTACTTCTTGCCCTAATCATTTGCTCAGCCAGTGGTTGTCACTTAAAAGTATTGGTTGGAGCCCAGTTCCAGGTACAAGTTGAAGGTGATGAAAGCATTCTTCAGTCTTTGACTGCAATGACGTTGCTGGCCCTGTGACATGCTGAGAGTACTTCCAAGGCTTTTAGTGGCAACTCCATCAAGATTGTAGAGAAAGACACCAAACCTATGATAATTATAGATATTCTTCAAAATGGGTGAGACTCGTGTACATTTGCACTTCAGTGTATTAATCCCCCCTACAAGGTATGCAAGATTGAATTATGTTCATCTTTGAATTAAAGAGAAAAGCAGCATGTTACTGACGTGGATCGATTTCCTCCAGTGCATCATGTTTACCTGCCCAGAGCCTCTACACAACTACTTCCCTGGCTACTTACCAATTTGCTATCTCTCAGGTCCAAATGTTATCTTCCTTGTCTGCTCTGGGAATAGAGCAGAGACCACTGAATGTTTTTCCTAAGCCAGCTGGCATAATGCTGGTGAAGGGATTTTTCAGAAAGAAAGAGCTTTCATTGCTGGTGCAAGGAACCTTCTTATCAGGATCCTGAGGTATCCAACACATTTCCAGTGCCCAGCTCCTTCAGTGTGGATGGCTTCTTGAGTACCAGGTGCCTCCAGGAAATGCAACGTCTCCTCACACTGCTCCTATAGTGCACAGAAGTCAGCAGCCCAGGGGCAGTATGGAGTGCCTCCAGTGAGGCAACTTTCAAAAGGAGCTCCTCTTGCCACTCTACAGGGTTCTGGCAAGTTCTTTCAGACTGGCCCCTCAACTATTTCTCTACCATCCAGCTAGAGTTGGATACTCTCTAGCAAGGTTTGGCTCTCAGTCTTGGTAGAGAGGTGAGGTTGTTACTTGGGATATTCTATCCTAAGGGTAGTGGATGCACATTATTCTATACTAGGGGCCTGGTGGACAAAAATTTGTGCACTCGGCGAGGGGAGGAGGGGGTCCCTCATCCAGGCCTGTGCCCTCTCACAGTCTGGGACCCCTCGGGGGGGATGTCCACCTGCTGGCATGCATGGCCAACCTGGGTGAGGGGCTGAGGGCTGTTTTCAGGCTGGCCACAGTCCCCTCAGGGTTCGTGCACTGGGGGGTGGGATGGCTGGTGAGTGCAGGCGTGGACGTTTCCAGCTGGGTGGCCCACCATCCCAAATACCTGGTGGGCCCCCACCGCTAAAAGTTGGATTGTCTGAACTGCATTCTGACCATTCTCAGTAGCTTTCAGTAATCTGAGCATAAAAAGAAAGAAATTAAATGATAGCATTACCCAGTAATCAATGGTATGGTTTTGCTAGGTGGGTGTTTTGGAATAATGGTACTACAAAGGGAAAAAAGATTGTGCTAAGAGAAAATTAGATAAGACTATCATAGTACACAACTTAGAAAATAAAATTTAGAGACTGGAAAGGAAACAGAAATGTTAAGAGATAACCTATGGACATAGACATAGAAGGTGAAAGGCCTGGGGGCGTTGGATATGAGGTGGAAGGGGTCAATGGGAAAAACACATACAAGAAAGGGAACATCTGTGGCCAACCTGCATAGTAGGCTCCGCCATGGGCCACAGAAGCTCCCGCACACCCAGAGCAGGCCACAAGGTTGGATCCAGGAGGGCAAGCAGCTGCCGATGAGCCTCCAAGGTCGCGTGGGCCCACGATAGCTCCATTCCCAAGCCCGGCTGCAGGGCCAGGGGCCTGGCTTCCGCCTGCCCTGCAGCCAGCCGCCACTGCCAGGAACCCACCGCCGGCAAACGCACAGGCGGAGGCCAGGCCTCCGCCTGTGTGTTCACTGGCGTCATCGCTCCATTGGACCCAGTGTTTGGGTGGGCTTCCGCCATCTTGGCTGGGCTAATTTGCATACCTTTGCTCTGATTGGCTGTTGGGCGTCCCGAAGAAACAGTCAATTTTACTATTTCGCTTTTATAGAGTAGATAATAGAAGCCTAATATGTAAATTGACCAAACAGCAGAATGACCGGTGCAAGCATAGCCAATTAGTAATGTCAAACCACAAGTAGCATGCAAATTGACCAAACGGCGGAACAACCAGTCTCTATGACATGCACTGACCACCAGAGGGCAGATGCTCAATGCAGGAGCTGACCTCAGCACGCAGGCCCCGGGCCAGCTAAGGTGGGTGCTAGCAGGGGCCCCCCTGATCACCCCAATAGTCACCCTACAGATTGTCCCTGATTGCTAGCCAGGTCTAGGGATCCTACCCATGCATGAATTTCGTGCACTGGGCCTCTAGTATCATATATTTCTATGTATTTAGAGTTATTTTTACTTCTTCCTAGCCAATTGCTCATCACTCTGAACTCCTGTGATTGTTGACAGTTCTTTATATTAACTTCTGTTCAAATGGCTATGTAGTTTTTGTTTCCTCGTTGGACCCTGACTCATACCCTAATTGATTCATACTGGTCTTTCTGAATTCAACTCAAATGTCTCACCTTCTGACACCCATTCCCAGAAGAACCCAAATTCCCCTGTTCTGTTAGTAGATCTCAATGTACCATATACTTTTCCTGTGTAGAACTGACCATGGGTGTAATTTTAGATGTTTGTATAACTCTTTGAGTAATATATACCTCTGCTATTAGTGTGAAAGTTCTATGAAAAAGGAGCAGTATCTCTATACTTTTTAATCAGTATATCCCTAGATACAACATCAGGTCTGGCATGCTAAGGCATTCTGTCAGTTTTATTGACAAAATAAATCAGTCCCTTCATTGTGATTTAGGCTGAAATTTAGAACTTTATAGGCACAGGAAGGTCTCTGAGGCCCCACTGGAAAATTGTTGAAAATTTAATGTAAGAATTCCAAAAAGAATAAATATTACTTTTGGTAATTAAAACTAGAATTGCCTCCGTGACATGACCAATAAACCATCATTCTACCTCTATGTCTTGTTGTTGCAACACCCATGTCATCTATGGATTCCAAAATCTCTCCTCTCTGTTCCTTCCTCATGTACACATCATTTGAACTTTTTCTACATCCCACTTCCAACTCCTAAAATAATATTCAAGCTCATCAGTATTCCAAAACACATGTCTTCCTGCAAGAACACTTAATGATTTTTAAAATTTGAGCAGTGAGAGGGTAATGAATAATGTAATTGGTCTGTGATTTTGTAAAACTAGCAGTGACTTGCATTTTACTTCCTGTCCATATTTTGCCTTATTTTCATTTCTATCCTTTTAGAATTGGATCTGTTTTGCTCCACATAGTCGCATGATTCCTAGCTTATTTACCAACCATTCTTTACTTTCCTGAAACCTACGCCTATAAAAGAGTAACATGCAAACTGGTGTCACTCCGCTATGCCCACCAGTCAATCAGAGCAATATGCAAATTAACCCAACAAAGATGGAGGTTAATTTGCATACACAGGTGAGGAGAGAAGACTGAAAACTGAAGACAGAGTAGAAGGAAGCCAAGTGTTGCAGAAGGGAGCAAAGCAGTGGAAAAGGGAACACAGCCGAGGCAGCGAGGCAGCGGAGATGGTGGAGAAGGGAGGGAATGAGGCAGCAGAGACAGGAGGGAGCCAAGCAGCGGAGAAGGGAGGGAATCAAGGTGGCAGAGATAGGAGGGAGTGAGGCCGCAGAGATGGGGGGAATCAAGGTGGCAGAGTTGGGAGGGAGCGAGGCAGCTGAGAAGGGAGGGAGGCAGCAGAGATGGGAGCCCGGCTCAGGAAGTCCTGTTCTTGCAAGAATATTCCTGCAATGGGCCTCTAGTTTATTTATAAAAATTTTTATATGATTTACTCTTTTCAATTTCTCTACAAGCTTTCAAGAAACAGTTACTTATTGCCTAATAACTTTATGGTCAGTAGGTTTATACCAGGCGTCCTCAAACTACAGCCCGCGGGCCACATGCCACGTGTTTTTGCCACCACTGCCTCTTCTGCTTGAAATAAGATATGTGCAGTGTGCATAGAATTTGTTCATAGTTTTTTTTGTTGTTGTTTTTTGTTTTGTTTTTTTACTATAGTCTGGCCCTCCAACGGTCTGAGGGACAATGAACTGACCCCTTATTTAAAAAGTTTGAGGACCCCTAGTTTATACTGATGAATTTCCAAAGCTTTTTGACTTTGTGATTCAATTTACATATCTTCTTATTTCTTTTAGAATTTATATATGAACTAAACTTATTTTAAATTGTAAAGCCACCTTTTACTGGAATCATGCAGAATCTGATTTCTGACTGGGAAATGAGGAAGTAGGAACAGTGAGAATGGCTCTTATAACTTGAAAATTCTATCTCTGTCTAGTTCTAGGGGAGGGACTTGGACAAAGAACCTGCCATGTCAGGGAAATAATTTATTAATTTATTTATTACATTTTTCCTTGCTACATTTTATTTATTTAATTTTAATTAAATTTATTGGGGTGATGTTGTTTAATAAAATTATATAGGTTTCAAATGTACAAGTCTATGATATATCATCTGCATATCACATTATGTACCCACCACCCTATGTCAAATCTACATTTTTAAAAAATATATTTGTATTGGTTTCAGAGCAGAAGGGAGAAGAAGAAAAAGATAAAAACATCAGTGATGAGAGAGAATCATTGATTACCTGCTTCCTGTATGCCCCCTACTGGGGACTGAGCCCACAACCCGGGCATATGCCCTTGACCGGAATTGAACTCTGTATAAATAAGGTTGTAGAAGAAAATATTTGAAATTTAAGGAGGATTCAGAAGGTTGGAAGTAGCTGTGTGGGGATTTGGAGGGAGAGCCAGTTACTGAAACAAATCCTAATAAGGTGATGAGGGAGATTATCTAAAATGGGCTGTGGATATATTTAAAATTTTATTTAATCTTTTTCTGGCTTTAAAATGATAAAGATAAGTGTACTGAGAACATATGGTTCCAAAGAAGCAGTGCATACGGGTTTTTCATGATAACTTTGTGAAAAAAATTATATAGTTCTAGAGGAATGGCCATGGGTAATGAGGATGAATACAGGATAGGGCTAAAGGCATTTCCTCAGATAACTCTTAAAAATTGACAAAATATAAAACTGTTCACATCAAATTCAAGAAGTTACAAACTTCTTTGAAACTACACACCATATATCGAGGCTCATGATTATTCCATTTTATGGGCTAATTCTCTTATCCAGTTGTGCCTGTCATGGCAGGTGGTTTTCATGGCATATTTCAAAGGGAAAGAAAATGAATATCTGAACCAAATATGCAGTAGGCAAACTGTAGCAAGTTTGATGATGTCTGCACAAAAGTGAGCGAATAATTTTATATTTGCAAAAGGCATACAGTTTTACTTAACATTTAACAGAGCCCAGGCCGGTTGGAGTGTCCCCTTGCAGACTGAGGGGTCCCGGGTTCAATTCAGGTCAATGGCATGTACCTTGGTTGCAGGTTCCATCCCGAGCCAGGCCTTGATTGGGGCACATGCAAGAAGCAACCAATGGATGTGTTTCTCTCACAACCATATTTCTCTCTGTCTTTCCCTCTCCCAGTCTCTCTGAAAAGAAATAGAAAAATATCCTCGGGTGAGGATTAAAAAAAATATATTAACAGAAACAGAGTTATTATCTCTGTAGTCTCATGGCTATGTCTTTACCACCTGTTCAAGATGAATGAAGAAATGAGAGGCCAGTGCTCCAAAGAATGGCATTAGTGCAGTGTCTTGAAAAAACAGCTGCTCTTTCAGCGGTCCCTTTTCTTTGAGAAATCGACATCTAAAATCTAAATTCTCACTCTATCTCACGTAGGGCTTAGGAATTTCTATCTGTTGCAAATTGATTTCAGCAAATATTTAGAGACCAGCTTAATGCTCTGGAGACACTAAGAACAAACCACGAAGAAGTTCTCGAGAGATAACAAAGTGTAAATAACACACGGGGACTACTGTAATTTGACCTTCTGACAAAGTGATTCAGAAAATGAACTACAGAGATAGATTCATCTAACCAGCTTTAACCTCTTTAAACTGTGTGACATGGGATAAGTTATTTATATTATATAAATCTCAGGTATTCTTTCTATAAAATTAGGAGGTTAACACTTTCTTCACCATGTGGAGTACCGATAAATAAAGTGTCAAGGTGCGTACTATGGTGTCCATCGCATATTATTTATTAATGAGTAGAAACTGAATCTTTGCATCAAAGTGTTGGAGACATTAATCCAGGCTAAATGTAGTGGGTACAGGAAGGAAGGGTGACTCCTTTCCCACCTCCCAGACCCAGCTAAGGACAAGTTCAAAATCAGAGTCACCTTCAATTCAAAACTTTCCAGAAAAAAAATTAAAGTTGGTGTCAGCATCCCCACATTGAAAAAGAAATGTTCTGATGCAAGTCATCCCCCTCAGAGAAGCTTTCCATTTTAGAAGCGACATATATTTGATTTTGCTGTCAGAAAATCCCCCACTCTAAACATCTAAATTACATCAGCTATAATGTGATTTCTCTGAATTTACTTTAAGAGCAACACAAACTATGTTTCCATCTTCAGTGCTTATATCACAACCATAACAAATAACAATAGAAAAAAAAATAGTCTCTTGGATTTAGACGCAAACACATCTCCTTGGGTTCATGACCTGATGTGAAACTTGTGAATGTAAATTCATCAACAAATACATCCATCACCTCAATAAAGTATCCCTTCCAAATGAAATTGCCCAGGTTAAAAGCACAAAATTAAAAGGAATAATTAGCCTCAACTGTTCCCTTCTAAACTCCCTAGAATGTGTATCTTTAACAGCAATGTGAACACAAGTATAGTAACACTTATGTAAAAACTAATCAGCAATTCACAATAAACCAATAATGTCTTCTTAACATTAATCTATTTTCTTAGTCGTAAGGACACATGAAAATTGTTCTGGGAGTAATGGGTCAATAAAGAAACATGTATAATTAACATTTAGCAAGTATATATATATATATATATATATATGATTCTAAAACCATAATCCAAGGTTACCTAACCCAAGATTATGTAGTCACCAGTAGAAGACCTGGAAGCTAGCCTGGCTGTAAACCTTAGCTCTTCTTCTCCATGATGCCTCTTAAAATGAGAGATACTGGGAAACTCTGCCTCTGTATTTCTCTGCTGGGCTTTCAGAAGTGCACTTCAAGCAGATATGAGAAACGAGAATCATCAGAAAGATATAGAACCTACTCCATTTGGAGCCTATGCCCCCATGTAATGCTGTGTCATCTAGCTGAACTAAAGAAACGCTGTAAGAATGAGAGACAAGTATGGTGATCTTGCAACTAATAATATAAAAATGGCTATATTTATGTGTGAAATCTTTAGCTATATTGATGATTTATAGAAACATAAATGATTGGTTTAACTCAACCAAACATGTGGCCAAGGTATAGAACTACATTAATTAAGTCTTTCAGCAGACATTAAATAAAAATGGCAGAAAAAAAATCTCCTAACTTCAATATCTGAGAGACAGGAAATCATTTTATTATACTAAAAATTATATATATATATATTTTTTTCCCATCCCCATTCATCTCCTCTATGATGTCTTTCACCTCCCCACCCCAGCAATCACCATAACTTTGTCCATGTCCATGAGCTATCCTTTTTCTTTCTTGTTTTTGTTGTTGTTGTTGTTGTTTTGCTGATCTCTCCACAGCTCCCAACACTTCCCCTACATACTCCCCTACCAGAGCTGTCTGCATGCTCTCTATCTCCAAGTCTGTCTCTGTTTTGCTTAGTAGTTAGTTAAGTTTATGCATTAAATTCCTCATGAGTGAAATCATATGGTACTTGTCTTTCTCTCACTGATTTATTTCACTTAGCATAATGTTCTCCAGGTCTACCCATGCTGTCACAAGGGGTAAAATGTTTTTTCCTTTTTTAGGCATGGTAAGATTCCACCTTGTAAATGGACCACATCTTTTTTATCCACTCATGTTGTTGATTTTTTTTTTGAGCATGGGTTTTGGTGGCTACAACAGGAGATATGTACTGTTGCTTTAACAAATGGAATCATACAGAACCATACAAGAAGAGGCTATTGAAAACACAGGCATTTCATTCATCTCAAATAGCAAAGGAAAAGCTGACTTATCAATCAATGTAGTTGAATAATTAGAAAATCACATAAAATTATTATTGTGTTTTAATTTTGTACCATAATTTCATAGTATCAGAATGGAGAAGACTTCCAAAATATAAAGCAAAATAAAAAGTTTCCTTCCTTCCTCCCTTCCTTCCTTCCTTCCTTCCTTCCTTCCTTCCTTCCTTCCTTCCTTCCTTCTTTCCTTCCCTACTCCCTCCCTGACTCCCTTCCTTATTTGCTTTCTGCTTTCCCTCTTTTTAAATTCCTGCTTTGCTACTTTTTTATCTTTCTTTTCTTCCTTTCTCTTTTGACTTTCAGATTTACACAAACACACATATACACACTTTTCTTCAACTAGAAAATATAAGAAATGCCATTCATTTTATTTAGAAAAGGAGATGTCATTTACTACCAAAAAGACAGGTAATTGGTTTCGACAATACTCGGTTGTAATTTCAGTAAATTAAATAGAATAAATTGTTCTAAGGTCTAGATTATAGCTTTATTCTTCACCTCTTCCAACTGTCTCCTTTCCCTTACAGGTTTCTCTTTATTACTATTCTGCCAAATTTAGTTGCTTATTCCTCAAAATACACGATAGGACATCTGTGGCGGCACCTACTGAGATTCATTTAGCCAGATTTTCATTAAAATAGCTACCAAATTGACTCAATAAAATGTTGCTTATCTTAATAAAGCTCTTTAGAGCTTTGCAAATTTGCATTTAATACTCTTTAGTGTCATTACGGCATTAATAATCTGTGCCTAAAGAGCAATTAAAAAACTTTATACTTTCTATTTAATAGAGGTAGCTTCATAACCCTCTATTTTCATGCAACTTGGGCTTTAAACATATCAAACAGAAGCTAAAGGGAGAATATTCACATACAAAATGTGGTCAAGTCTCGCCCTAACTGGTTTAGCTCAGTGGATAGAGCATTGGCCTGTGGACTCAAGGGTCCCAGGTTTGATTCTAGTCAAGGGCATGCACCTTGGATGTGGGCACATTCCCAGGGGGGAGTGTGCAGGAGGCAGCTGATCAGTGTTTTTCTCTCATTGATGTTTCTAACTCTCTATCCCTCTCCTTTCCTCTCTGTAAAAAAATCAATAAAATATATATATTTTTAAATGTGGTCAAGTCTCAGTGAAATTGCTGACTTTGGCTGAATGAATCTGGAACTCCTAAAATATTGCCCTCTCCATATGATTCTGATCGGGAAAATAATCCACAAGCCTGTAGCATGTACCTTCAACATCTCCTTAAGAAGAAATGACTTTTAATTTCCTTGAAATCTTCTCATTGTTCATGAGAATGAAAGAGGAAGAGAACCAAGCCAAGAGAGGAGTGGAAGGACTTGTAAGTAGATGATACATTGGCTGCTGCTTTTAGATAAGTATTCCAGACCCAAGTACTTAAATAATTAAAGGAGGCAAGAAAATGAATGACAACTGGTGCCTTGCTTTTACCTCTTTATCTCTGGTTTCTCCTGGTGAACTCTACTCGAATTTATAGAATAAGAGGAAAGATACTGACAAATATTTCAAGTCCAGATTTCAAATAACCACAGTGAGTTTCCTATTTCCAGAAGCAATTGTGTCGAAGGAATTGTGTAGTAATTTAGACGTATCTAACAGATCTACATGATCAGGAGGGCAGATATAGGCAGCCTCATATGTGAATAGTCTTTTAAAGCTGTTTTATTCTGTAGCCAAAAAACAATTCTAGAAGTATCTGTGAGTTTCCTGGCTGCAGAACACAATGCATTTGGGAGAGTTAGTTAGATTTTTATAGCTTATGATCCACGTAGATGAAAGCAAAGGTATGTGTATAAAGGGGAGATGGTAGCATATGACAATGACAAGACACACAGGCCTCTGCACTTTTCAAGGTTGTGTGCTGCAATGATAGTGCCTTTAAACAGTCAATGTCTCAGATTTCCTAGGAGATCAAGGCTAATTTTTCCAATTCAAGGATGCCTAATGAAAACAGAGACAAGCCTTTCTGCCTATATTTCTCCACACCCACAGAATGCCATCTCCAGCAAATCATCCAGGATCATTTGTCAGGAAACGTAACAGACATTAGGGGAGCAGGAAACACTCAGCAAACAAAACTCAGAAGATGAATCCATCAAAACTGGAGCAGGACAATAAAAGAATGCAGTTTTTAGTTGCAAAAAAAAAAAGGTCAGCCAGTGGAGACTTTCACTGTAAGAGTCTGAGATGAATGATAAAAATCTTCAGGTAAACAAGAATGTGAGCAAACAGCACATCTATGAAATGACTACAAAAGAGCAAAGGCGAAAACAGTTTCAAGTTCAGGCTCAGGAGAGAAGACCTTGTCTGAGAGAAAGCAGCCTCTCGGGATCCACAGAGCAAGGCAGAAAGCAAATCTGCCATTTAGGCAAAAAGAAACAAGAGCCAGGGTTGAAGATCAAAACAACAAGTAACAAGATTTACAAAAAAAAATAAAAAAAATAGTCTAGCGGAAGTATGTGCTCTGAAAAGAAGGGCAGCGGAAGGCTCAGAAGAGGATTAAACATCCTCTAGGCCAGCTCACTTACGTAATTTATCAAGTAATTTAAACAAATTCAAGAAAATTGGGTTACTTTGACTTATCACCTATTGCGTACTATTGATTTTTCACTAGTCAAACATTGACCTCTGTTATAATGTTTACGTGGCACTATTAATATTTCTAGTGATGTGTTGAAAAGGAGATAGTCAACGTGTCTGCCCAGCAGGATTTTAGAATTGTTGTGGGCTGTTGACTGCTGTGTAAATCCTCCGTTCCTTGTGTTAAATAGGAGTGTTTATTACAGTTACGATGACGCTCTCCTGCCAGTGTATACTGTGTGTGTATGAGGGAGGTGGTCAGGGGTATATGACCAGGGGAGACATATGTTGACAATTTTATTTGTTGATTTTTTCAGAAATTAGGACCTGCTGAAGAGACTGTCATAAGACAGTTATGAATCTGGGGCTATAAATGAGTGGGGTTTCTCTTGAGAGATGGAGGGAAGTGAGTAGGAGAGACTGCTTTTCAAATATAAAAGAGGAAATAGAACATTTGAGACAAGAAGGGTAGACCTGTGAATGCTCTGAAAGTTGCATTTTTATTTCTATATGTTGACGTCCCGTCTCGGAGGGAATAATTACACTTTGCTTCTCTCCGGCCACACTCCTGGCCATATATCCTGCTTGACTGGTGAAATATGAGCAAAAATGATGAATAGTGCTTCTGTCAAATGGTGAACAGCCATTACAAACTTGACTTGCCTTTCTTTCACTCTCTGTAAGATTTGCAGGAATGTATCAAAGTTAACCCGCTATCAACAATGATTCTTGAGTAACAACACAAGCAAAGACCCCTTCCTAAACCTAACAGAAGTGCTGCATGTCCTCACTCATCTATGGATAATAATAATCATTATAAACTGGTGAACAAAAATAGATACAGAGGCAGAGCAGCATCAAACAGACTGTCAAACTACAGCAACAAGGACAGGGACTTTGGGGAGGGGGTAACAGATCAGCCAAGGGACTTTTGTGCATGCATTTAAGCATAACCAATGGACACAAAACACTGGGGGGTAGGGGAGGCTGGGGGAAGGGCAGGGGAAAAAAGAGATGAGATATATGTACTAATCTTTGTAAAATATATGTAATTAAAAAAAGTGCTGCAAATGCAAAGAATAAACTTTGTGTTGTTATTCAGTGAGATTTGGGAGTTGTTTGCAATGAAGCAATATCTCTTATGTCCTACCTGATTGAAAAAGATAATGCAGATAAATTCACAATCAATCGGGAATGCCTTAGTGGTTGAGGGAAAGATAAACAAAGTAAAGTAAAATTAAATGTATAAGCTATATAGTATTATTTCTTTAACTCTGGTTTATCCCAATCTTTTCTGGTAATGTTGATGTATGGATAACGTCAACAAAGCATACCATCCCAAATTGACAACTGATCAAGGTAATGTTGTCCTTGTATCAAATGATCAGTCTCAGGGACCAAAATAATAATAATGAAAGCCATGAGATAAGTCTAATAGTTAAAAGGCTATTTGTGAAAAAACTGTGAAAAATTCAATTGAACTCATGAGTGTGAGTCAAGAGTTAAGTAATATAGAAAACAATGTCAGCATTTAAATGAAGCAAGGCCATACAAACAGGAATATGCCGATTTATCAGGGGTGAGAACAGTCAAGGTCCATGGGTTTATCAAAGTTTGTGGTATATTAGAACACCATGAAAGGGAAGTTCTTGTTGTAATGCTTGTAAAAAATTATTAGGCTTCTCTAAGGGTTCTTCCAATCTGAACAAATGCTGTAGTATGAGAAGTCAGCCTCCCAAGTGTCCAGTGCATTGAGCTAAACAAGTCCCACTTCTATATAATTACAAAGTTTCGCTCTGTGTCTAAAGGAAGATGGTGATCTGTCCTGGAACTAAATTTCTAAGCCAAGAGAGTTAAGACAGGCAAGTAACATGAATAAGTCTAACTCAATGCTGGAACGCACTGTGCAATAAATTGATTCTGTTAAGCCCACCTCAGGCTCTATTCACTAGAGAACCGGAGTTAGACAAGGTTATCGTGACACTTCCTAAGATTATAGCAGCTGTCCCTATGCTTGCACTCCAGAGGAAGGCAACATCTCTGAGATGTTCTGCTATGATACCTGCCTTCTCCAGCAGATTTCTGCCATATAGGTGGGCACCTGACCAGAGGACACTCAATGTATATGTTTCCCAGTGGTTTAAAACCCTAAATTCTCAACCCGTCAGTAATAATAATGACTAACTTATGTCAATTAGATTATTTCTGAAAGATTCAATGGGAAATAGAAAGAATTAAGATTTTTATGTTTAGATACAAAGAGAAGTTGAGTCAGAGAAACACTAAATCACATTTAGATGTAACAGTGGAATGAAGATAAATGAACTCTATCCATTAGGGCAATAGAATGGTTATTACATTCCTCAAATTGTATTATATCCTTCTAATTCTCATGTAATATCCTGGATTCCATGTTGGTTCAATCTGATGCCATTCCTGGGTTGTGGTTTGCATATTTCTGAGCATTGTCTTTCCTGACTCAGATGATGAAAGTGATCTTTGAAACCAGAACAATACATTTACATAATATTTTAGACAACAGCATTGGGTTTTTTTGGTGACCCATGTGACCCCATATTCTGACCAGGATATGGAATTTTAAAATGTCCAACCTGAATCATATGTTTCTTGTTCAGCAGCACCTGTTTCAAAAAATACTTGTGTAGGTGCAAGAGGAATGCAAACTGGCTATGTGAGGACATGCTAAGAATTCCTACCGACTCCTTTATAAAGATGGGGTCTCCAGCCATTGAGGTGGAAATACAGGTCAATTACCCCAGAACAGAATATTCATCTTAACACCTGCAGGTTTGAAACCTAAAGAACGTTTGTTATTCTCAACCAAGATATGTGTCCTTTTAGAAATTTTACTTAATAGGACTGATTCCAAGGACTTGCTAACACCTGGTTAGGCAGCAGTTTACCTTAGAAAATAGTCAAATGCTTATCTTCCCATTCTTAAGACATTTCAAAACCAGCTTTCATTTAAATTAAACTATGCAGTCTTCATCCATTAGCAGCTACATCATTATGCAATGTTGTATTCAGTTGGCTTTGATAATCAAGGTTACAGGAGGGGTAGCCATGTAAACCATGTGAGTAATTCTTCATCATTACCTAACTATTCAATATTCTATTGTTTCTGTGGGTAAAAGTTTACATGTTCATATCTAATAGGATTTATTAATAACATAAATTGTTTTATCTTGAGGTAATATCACATTTACTTTCAGCAGAAGCATTTACTTACTATATTAAGTCCATACCCCTGGTAGACTTTCATATAAGGGAGGTAACATTTTATAATGGGATTAGATCCTAGGCTTTAACTTTTATTTCCTGGAGTTCAAGTCCTAACTCTATCCTTTACTATGTGACCTTGGACAGGTTCCTTAATTTCTCTGCTGACTAGATTTTCCATCTGCAAAGTGAGGATATCATGGTCTCTTTCAGAGTATCCGTGAGCCTTAAATAAATGCACATTAGAACATATTTAGAATATTGTCTAACACTATCCCAAGACAGAATTTTAAAGTATTTATTTCGGGTGAGCAAACTTATTTTTAACAGCCTCATTTTGGGAGCAAAAAGCTAAAGTAAGGATAAATATTGTTATAGGGAAAGAAAAATGAAGGGATGTCAAAAAGAAGACAGATAGAAGGGAAGGCATGTAAAACTGACGGCAGAAAGCTTTGCAGAATGGTGTTGAGCGGGTTGAAGAGGTTTCCACAAGAAGACATGATGAACATTTGACATTAGGACATAGTGGGTGCTCCATGTTTATGGATTGTGAGAATAAATTCAGATCCGTCAGACTTCTTTTTCTTAACTGTGCTTTGATTGTCATTTTTTCCTCTCTACTTGGGTGGAACTAAAAGGTTAGGAATAAAGTAAGGTGTGAAATCACATGAGGCTAATACCTTCTCAGGAAATATATATATATACACACACACATCTCCTGAACATCTTTGAGAAATAAGGCCAAAAATGCAGCTGCAGTCTCGAAATAGTGCACACTGAATTTCTGAACTTTTTAAATTCTTCTTTTAAAATATGCCTATTAGTTATTAAGAGGTTAGCATAAAGGCTGACAAAATGTGGCATTTGACACAGCAGAAGTTCAAGAGTGCAAATGATGGCCATCTACTGCAAATGGTAGAGACAGGAACCCATCGTCCTGGGCGGCCACAGGGGGGCTGTTCTCCATGTGCTCTAAAAGACTGGTCCACTTCATTTCGCTGCAGCATAAATCCCCTTCTCACTGGGAATAACAGCATGCCTACCACAAATGTAAGAAGTGCTTGGTTCAAAAGATAAAGCAAAATTAGAGTGGTCGGGAGATGAATATCAAAAGAAGATGAATTCATTGAGCAAACCCTAGTTAATCTAATCAGTGATACATTTTTTATTCAGAGTAGCACAGATGCAGCACTCATGAATATTTGTGAAATGTCATTGAAAGGAATAAAGAGGTACACAACAGAAAAATGTGAAGTATGAGAATTAGTTTCTACTAGAAAACTACAGTCAAAGTGTGTCAAAACCAGCAAATAAACTGTATGCCTTGTACCTAGCTCTACTAGCAAAAATTTCGGATTATCCTATGACCTAGAAGTAGAAATCCCAGCATTGCTACATTAAAATCATTTTTAACACTTGCAGTTTTTTTAAAAAAACACACAAAAACTTTTAAAACCCTTCAATCAAAAACTGTGAGTATAAGCAGATTTTCACAGATCAGAAAAGTATTGTATTATTAGACAGATTCTATCTCAGCGTACACTTGTCAAATACTCTTTTAAGTTATCTTTTCAAAATCTTTAGTCAGGATTTTATATTTACCAATGCATACTAGGTTCCAATCTCAAATCATAATTTAATTAATTGTGATTGATACAAAATCCAGAGCATAACTCTTTTTCAAGATTTAAAATATTGCCAAAAATGTGGGGGAGGGAGATACAAATTCTCATTTCTGCTTTCACTGAATATTCTCAGTGGAGAATTTTAATGTTACTGATGTCTCATATGTGAAAACAGACTGGAGAACATTCTACATTCTTACCTTTAATAATGTAAAAATCCACCAATCACATCTTCTATAGGGAACAGATTATACCTGGGGCAGTATATGAGGATGTTCACTCTCCTCAATGTATACCAGCTGCAACCACATCCAGTTCTCAGCAGCTCTTTCTTTTTTTTTTTTTTTTACACTGATGGGATGATAAGGATCGTAGTAAAGTCTGGGTTATGAGTAGAAAGGTGTTAAAGAAGAGGTGTTTATGACTACATCAAAAAGAGACACAAAAATAACTTCCTAATTGAATACTATTTCAGAAGCTCTTCACTTATTACTTAAAAAGTCAATAGTGATTTCCTCGGTTGTCTTGGTTAATTTGCTCCCACAGCCTCTGGCTTTGCTTTTTAAGCATTTTCTTGCAGCATTACACATTTGCTCAGTAAAAAATGATGGAAATCTTCATGCACTTAGAGAAAAATGGTAAGAGCAGACACAGATGAAGCACTCACGGATTGCACAATGGCAGATTTAGAATAACTGACCTCAAAGTGATGTTATCACAGAAACACATAAGTCAATAATGATTATGATATAAAATGTTGCATAATAAAGTGCTTTGCCCAATTTAATTTCTTATGTTCACATTTATCCAGAACAAAAGAAGGATTTCTCTAAATGGTATACATAGCATACAGACCTTTTACAATTCATTTCTTTTACTAAATGTTAAAGAATTCATTATCAGATTTGTAAAATAAAATCTATCTTAATCATCTATAACTGATAGATACTCATTTTTCCCTTCATCCATTATATATATATATCTAAACTAATAAAAGCGAAATAGTAAAATTAACCATTTCTCCGAGACAGGGTAAGCCACGCCCACCAGCCAATCAGAGTGGTTGTATGCAAATTAGCCCAGGCAAGATGGCGGCCGGGAGCCATGGAGAGAGCAGCGGCGGGTGAGTCATGGAAACCAGCGGGCAGCAGAGTGGGCTGGGCGGTGGTGGCTGATGCCTTGCAGGGTCCAGGCATGCAGGGACCCGGCCTATGGGGTGGAAAGGCCCCACACCCCAGCGCTGTGAGCTCCGCTTGGGCTCAGAGCCGCTGGGGATCAGAGCCGCTGGGGATCAGAGCTGCTGGGGAAGGAGGCGCATGGGGGGACTTGGCCTGCGGGGCGGAAAGGCCCCGCACTCCAGCGGTTCTGAGCTCCATTTCGGCTCAGAGCCGCTGAGCTCAGAGCCGCTGGGGAAGGAGGCGCGGAGGACTTGGCCTGTGGGGCGGAAAGGCCCCACACCCCAGCGGCTCTGAGCTCCGTTTAGGCTCAGAGCCGCTGAGGATCAGAGCTGCTGGGGAAGGAGGTGCGGAGGACTTGGCCTGCGGGGCGGAAAGGCCCCACACCCCAACGGCTCTGAGCTCCGTTTCGGCTCAGAGCCGCTGGGGATCAGAGCCGCTGGGAAAGGAGGCGCACGTGGGGACTTGGCCTGCGGGGTGGAAAGGCCACCCCTCCCTGTCACTTGGCTGGTGCTGCTCCCGCTTGGGAAGGAGGCGCCAGGGACCCGGCCTAGGGGGGAGGACAGTTGTGAGGGACCCAGGCCTGAAGGGGAGGATAGTTGGGGGGGATCAGGCTTGCCTGGGTGGAAAGTTGGGGTGACCAGGCTGGCAGAGGAGGGCTGTTGGTGGCAATCCAGGCCTGCAGGGGAGGCCAGTTGGGGGGTACCCAGGCCTGTAGGTGAGGACAGTTGGAATGGACCCAGGCCTACAGGGGAGGGCAGCTGTGTGTGTGTGTGTGGGGGGGGGAC